>JAATLQ010038049.1:0-74790 GCA_013421005.1 Heliconius erato x Heliconius himera | reverse complement strand
AACTGGCGGTACGCGCACACCAAGCCCACGTCGGCGCTGCACCTGCTGGACCGCTTCAGCATCTCGCTGCAGGCGGAGCGGCGCGCGCTGGCCGTGGCCGACCCGCGCTACCCGCGCCTGGCGCTGTGCGGCGCGCTGCCCGCGCTCGTGGCGCACCTCAGCGAGCACAAGCTGGCGGCCGTGCGCGCCGTGGCCGCCCGCGTGGCCGCGCCCGCGCCGCCCGCCGCGCCCGCCGCGCCCTCCTACGCGCCGCGCACCCCGCCCGCCCCTGATGGGGACACCGACGACGACAGTGGCGACAACTCGGAGACTGAGTTCTCCGATTTCTCTCACAACCAGAATGCGACGCTGCTGTTATTGCAATTTGCTATCGATCAAATGTCGCTTGAGGTAAGTAAACAGCGAAGTAGTGAAATGTATATGATTATGCTGTATATTGATTACAATACATAGGATAACTACAAAGAAAAGAAACTAATTCACAACAAATCCAAACTAATATATAATTTCCGATCAGTAGTAAATAATTATTAGAGTAAATGTACATAATGATTTATTTGTTGTATGCGACAGGTGCAGTCCCGCGGGCGCAGCATCGCGGAGGTGCAGGTGTGCGGCGTGCGCGCGGCGCTGGGCGTGCGCGCGGCGGACACGTCGCTGGCGCTGTCCGTGCACTCGCTGCTGCTGGTGGACGCGCTGCAGACCTACGGCCCGGACTTCGAGCTGCTCGTGGCTAGCCACAAACATGTGGGGTTCGTGGCATAGATACTCTATTATATAATAAATAAGTAAAATCTGAATGTTTGTACACGCACGTCTACGGAGCCACAGAATGGATTTATACATTTTTTTTATTTTTCAACTCTTATATTTCGGAAGAATGTAGGATATTATTAATTATTAAACTTACAACACCTGATATAACCATAATACATAAGAAATAAAAAATATTGTAATAAATAAAAATGTAATCTAATTTTTTCATTACTTTTGATATATTAATTATTATCAATTCTTTTTCTTGTAATTCCTTATGTAATGTTGCAGGATGGACACGGCATCAGGCAGCATGCGCGGGTCGGAGCCAACATCGCCCACGTCGCCAGCGTCGCCAGATGCGCGCGCGTCCCTCGCGCCGCCCTCGCCGCTAGCGCTGCATCACGCTATATATTCTTTGCATAATGCTACTGCTAACGGTAATGTTTCTATTTAATTTTCTTCTGTTCTTTTTAAAAAAAATGTCATTTATTTATTTGATCAGTTCAATATATTTCATATTTTTAACGAAACCGCTGGACGCTATGTTGCTATGCTGTGATGTCAGTTAGTGTGGAAAAAAAATACACTGATATTGATAATAATAACCTCTGAACAAAGATTGTGTAGATCAGTTGACATATCTTCATATCATGGCCGGCAGATGTTTTTTAAATTAAAAAAAAAAAAGTGACAAGTAGTTTTGTATTATAACTCCAACTTTGCATAGTGCAATCATGCATTTTGTTTATGTTCTTAGATCCTGATGCAGGACGCTCAAGTCCCATACTAGGCATGCGATCTCGTCCAAGCTGGAGTACTAGTGGGAAGGGTGGCGAGGGCGGCGCATGGACGGGCGGGGGAGGCGCGTGGGCGGGCTGGGGCGGTGACTCTTGGAGCAACGAAGGTGGTTGGGCGGCGCCCGGCATTGTGGACTCGGAGGCGCTAATTGCGATAGAGCTATGCTTTGTAAAGGGCGAAGGCGACTCGGAAGATTTGAGGATTGCTAATATATTGTTTAACAATTTAGATGTTATAGGTTAGTACTGAAATAAATTTACCTATGTATTAACTGGTTTAGGGTAGTGGGTGGTGCAGGCAAGTGACTTCGTTGGTTCAATTTCCACTTGGTAGAATACATGTTTATCATTTCCTCATTCTGATAGACCTCGACGTTTAGTTTTGCCAGGTAGCACGTAATGGCTCAAAAGTTGGGCGGAACGTTCGGGACGGAGTGTCTTATTACCATTCCCTTTGCCTATCCTGCTATGTAAGAAAAAGCGTGATGCTACTAATTAAAAAAAAGTGGATATATATCTTTCATATTAATACTTAATATTTTTATTTTCTCGCTTTGGTGGTAAGGCAAAGTGCGGCGTTGAGTTTTGCCACTCAACATGCAATGACTCCAGAATTTGGCGGAAAGTAGGGAACGGAAGCGCTCAACAATGGGTTCCCAGGTTCCCTCTGCCTGCCCTGTTATGTGCGGGATACAGTGTAAAATTAAGAAAATGTATTTCATTTTATATAAAAAGTATGAAATATTTGATAAAATGTTAAATTTTACAGCTAATCAAGAAACTATAGTGGAACTGATTGGCTTTGCACACCGTGTGGCGGGAGGTGGCGTGCGGCGCGCAGGCCCGGAACCGCCGCGTCCGCCCACCAGCGCCAGCCTACTCTCGATGCCGACGGCTGATGAACATGTTAAGGTAACATTTGTGTGTTATTAGAAAATCATTTATTTTATCAATTTTTTTTAACAGCTTCACGCCGTATCCCAAAAGGCAGAGGGAACCTAATGTTAAGACATTCTGTTCCCGAATTTCTGCCGAATTCTGGAGGAATTGCGTGTTGAGTGGCAGAACTCAACGCCGCGCTTTGCCTCTACACCAGAGCGAAGAAATGGAAATATTAATTTAAATAAATATTTCATCTCCTCGAGTGGGGATCGAATTTACAACCAGTCGGTTTTACAGTCACACTTTGTGCTACTGCATCACGACTGGCCCCTGAAAGAAAATTATTCTAAATTTCGAATTAATACGCCCAGCACTTTCAGCTGTGTATTGGCTGTCAGGTGGGCAGTAACAAAACCCGCTTCCGCTTCTCACTCGCAGCTTCGCCCGCTTATTTTCTCATTTGAAAAACCTTCGTGTTAATACGGTTAAGCCGTTTCCAAGATTACCTTGAACAAGTGCACAGTCAAACACAAACAGACAAACTGGCAAACAGACAAGAATTTCAAAAATCATAGTTAAGTTAGATTACTATACTGCATATTTTTATAAATGATACAATATTGTGTATTAATAGCGCGTGCGCACGGAGATCACTTTCGACTTCCACCGGCTGGGGGTGCTGCTGCTGCTACATGCCAGCAAAATCGCCACTGCCACCGTCGGCGACGCGCGCATACAGGCCACGCTGGGTAACTCTAGCTGCATTCATTGACAGTGTGCACAGCCGGCACAGTCGAGATTTGAACCCGCGTTACGGACGGGCGCATGTTATTTATACTATCTCACAATGTATTGTTAAGTACCGTTAGTGAATTACACACTAAATAATACTAAGCTAGAAACGTCATACCAGTCAATGCAAGTTTTCGTTGTTTTTTTCTAATATATATATTTTTTTATGTTTATACTTTGTAAGTTTAAAATTAAAATAAGCAGTTTTCCAATACAAGTTTACGAGTAAGACTAATTGATACAAAACTTCTATAGAATTATTAAAATATTGTTACGAAATAAGTACTATTGTTGTAGTGCTGCTATATTTTTATATATTTTCAATTTATATAGAAACCACACTTAACACAGCCACAGTGAATATACAGCTTATTCTGTTCTTACAATGTAGACGGTGAACGTATCGAAGTGGGCGGTTCCCTAGGCGGCGTGCAAGTGGTGTCGCTGTCGGAGCGCGCCGGCGTGCACACGCGCGTGCTGTCGGCGGGGCGCGCGCCGCCCGCCCCCGCGCCGCCCCCGGCGCCCTTCGTGGCGGCGCCGCCCCGCACTTTCAACGCCACCAGCGAGGATAAGGCGCTGTGGTTCTCCATATCTAGAACGGTGAACCCGGCCAAAGTTGATGATTGCAGTGGTGAGTAAATGTGAACTAATTAAGTGTTAGGGAGAGCGCGCATTGGTAACTTTTGTCACGGTGACAATAAATTCTTTGTCACTGTCATGTCACCATGCTTTTCGCTACTGCGCGCACTTGCGGTGACAGTGACGAAATTTTTTACATTTGATAATATGGATCTCGAAGAGATGGTTGTCTGTGCACTTATATAATATTAAGAAATAGAAAAAAAAGCAAACGTCGAAAGAATAATCGTTTAGGGATTTGTCATAGAGCTATGGCCTCCACTCAATTTCGTCAATCATATCGTTGTCTATTTCATCTTCATGAAAACACACGTTTTGCCTTGGTGATGAACTTGACGCCATTCTTGAAATTAAAATTCGGAGCTGCACGCTGCTGTTTCTTGTTTATGCGGAAGACGACTAGTATGGAAACCGCAAGGTGGAGGTGACATTTAGTTTCTAATGCGCGCACGGGCATACAAACCTATGGACGCGGTGACAGTTGCGTCACGGGCGTGTTGCCGTCCTCCGCGGACAAAAAGTCACCCAATTGTCATGTATCCAAATGCGTGCACCTTCATTTAGGGTGACGTACACGGTGACAGTGACGCAACAGTCACGGTGACAAAAGTCACCAATGCGCGCTATACCTTATTATAGAATTAAATTATTGTGGAAATTTGCCTGACAATGAACACTGTTTAGTTCTAAAGTAATTTTATTAATCTTTATAACTAATGAAATAAAGTACCACGAAGGCTACACACATGCAGATCACGGTGGCGAGGCGGAGGGCGCGGGGGAGGTGTGCGTGTCGGTGTCGGTGCGCGTGGCGTCGGTGTGGTACACGCACTCGGCGCCGCTGCTGCGCGAGCTGCGCGAGGTGGCGGCGGAGTTCCAGCAGTACCTCGCCAACCTCGCGCGCTCCATACGCGCCGCCGCCGCCGCCGCCGCCGACATGGCCATCGGACTGGTGCACCCCAGGTATACGAAGTCATTATTTATTATTACATTGTATTATTTATGTTTAAATATGCATATTTTTTACTAAATACTTATTTTTTATATTATATGCTGATTTTCAGGAGTGAAACACTATATTCCAACCCGCGGCTGTCGCAGTCGACTGAAGGTGTGTCGCCGCGCAGACGGACGGTCAGCGCCGGCTGCTCACTCGACGAGCCTGATGGAGATACACGGCAAATTATATTCAGGTAGCAACATAATCTTATTCAGATTTAAAAGTTAGTTAGTATCTTACCATTTATTTAATATGATAATACAATTAGACTGAGATCAAAGGGCCCCCAGTCCTACGTCATTTTAGCAAATCTTATATTTTGAGGATTAATGAGGCCGGTCGTGGCGCAGCGGCACGAGGTGTGACTGCAAAACCGACTGGTTGTGGGTTCGATCCCCACTCGAGGAGATGAAATATTTACTTAAATGTATATTTCCATTTCTTCGCTCTACTGTCGAGGTTAAGCGTGGCGTTGAGTTCTGCCACTCAACACGCAATGCCTCTAGTATTCGGCAGAAAGTGGGGAACTGAGTGTCTTAACACTAGGTTTCCTCCGCCTACCCTGCTGTGTGCGGGATACAGCGTGAAGCTAAAAAAAAATTGGCTAATATATAGTTAAGACGGTATACGTACTTACTAACTTAAAAGTGAGGCCTTTTCAGAGGTTGCGCCAACTAAAGGTACACGTTCATCTACGTTAAAGTATAAACGCTCGTATTTAAATATATTTTTAAGGATAATGTAAAAAACGTATATTTATTCTAAAGGTTGTTTAAAATTGGGGCAAACTACGTTATACTAGCGAGCTTCAATTTTATTTACGGGAGTATTTTAAGATCCCTTAGAAGCACCCAGATTAATCCGATGGCTCAATCATCTTTCCAGATAGATATGTACCTTTAGTTGGCGCTACCTCGGAAAGAGCACCATTTTCAAGTTATTAAATACTTATATCATCGTAATTACATATTAGACTAATAATCCTCGAAATATCAGTTTTGTTAAGATGACGTATGTCGGGGCGCCCTGGGTTTTAGGCTAATGAATTATATTGCATAAAATTCAAAGAATTTCAATTGGGATAAAAATGTATACTATCCTCTATATTCTTTAAGGTAATTTATTACAATTATATTAATTGAATGACGGTGTTAATACAACACAGCGTGAGCGTGGAGCTGGAGTCGCCGGTGGTGGTGGTGCCGCGGGCGGCGCGCAGCACGCAGGTGCTGGTGGCGCACCTGGGCCGCATGAGCCTCGCCAACAGCCCCGCGCCGCCGCACCGCGCGCTCTACGCCGTGCGCGTGCGGGACATCTCGCTGGTGTCGGTGAGTCCCGCGACTAAACATGCGATACCTCCAAAACTAAGAGTGCCTTCAGTTTAAGTAACCCCTGCTGTAAGTGGGATACAGCGTCAATCTAAAAAAATATCGCTGAAAAAAAATGCTGCTCCAACATTTCCAAGCATATTAAAATGACTGTATTGATGAAACATATTTAAGTGGGTTATGGCACTGCACTTGTACTTGCAGCTGGACGTGGGTGACAAGCTGCGGGGCGCGCGGGGCGAGGGCCCGGGCGCGGAGTGCCTCGCCGACGTGTACGACGCGGCGCGCGGCCTGCCCGTGCTGCACGACACCGCGCTGCAGCTCACCGTCGCCTTCGCCGACACCGACGTGGGGCCCACGGTACGTGAGGGCTAGTCCTTATACTATTGAAACAGGGTCTAACTGTAAACAAGGCAGTTGTTGGGCCGATTTACAATTGTGGTAACAATAGAATTATAGAATATCTTGACTAGATTGTCTCTGCCTACTCTGCTATATGTTAGCAAATGGGTAAAAAGTAAAAATAATGGGCAATTATATCCATTTTATAGTATCCTAATACCACTATAAATATATATATATTTTTAACTTTTTTAATCAATCGGCAAAATGGTAGATGTCTTGTGGTTCCGCTGTGACGTCAGTTGGTATTTTAAATTAATTCACTAATATGTGTTAATCAATAAACACATTTTGATATGAATTTTTAAATAATTTTTCATATTTTCAGAACTATAACTAAAATTTTCTGATGACTAACTTAATTACACATCTTTATATTTTCACTGCAAGACGTTACAGTGAATAAAATATCTTGACTAAATTCTCTTTCCTTACACCCTTGTATGCAAAATGAAGCATGGAACGGTAAACTTTCTCTTATAGTGTACAGTGGATGGCAAAGTGGTAGATGGCCTACATGTGACAGCGAGTCGTGAACAGTACGAGCAGTTGCTGGACACGCTGCAGTGGCTTGGGGACTCCGCCCCGGACGAGCCCGACGCCCCGCCACCTCCGCACCATCCTGATGTATGTATATTTTTATACGTGTTGTGGTATAGCAAGGTTTTTGCTTTCAATAACGAAGAAAAGATGTCATTGCTACTCACATTTCATTTTTTTATTAGAATACTTTAATTTAAGATATTGATCCAAATCGTTTTCATTTTCTCCAAATTTTAAGGCTGCGATATATTACCTTTATAATAAATATGTCGCATAATAATATTTATTCTGATGCAGCCGGTCTCCGTAGTGGAGCCAGCAGTACCAACGTTGCGGCTGGACCCGCAGTTGCGTGCCGCAGTGTTGGCGGTACCGCCGCCCAAACACGAACCGACACCAGCACGAGCTCATACACCCCTTACTGGTGGGTGTCATTGCTTTTTTAATCTTCAGCTTGTACGGAGCTTAAGTTATAACTAGAATTTTTACATATCACTACCATAAACAATTTATATACTTATTTATTACAGTATGGTCGACATAATAATGACCTTATTTCACAATGATTTTGCCCGGATGTAACACCAGTTACACATACCATGTCATATGTTTACAATATTAACATAATAATTTTATTTTTAAATTGATGATAACATTACGTCATCCAAATCCACAGTAACATTTGAATTGGAAAAGTTCACGGTGGAACTTCGAGCAGATTTAGGCGCTGGTGAACGCAGCTTAGTAGCTCTAATTTTCCGGGAATTTTCTCTTCGTCGTGATCATTTGCTCCCACACGAGTCCACTTTACAGGTCAGTTATTAGGTATAAAATATAGCGCTACGTTTTTTAAAAAAGAATAGATAAATATAAACTAGTACAAAATATGGTCACGTTTTTAGTAAAACTTACTCTAAACTCAAGTATTGCAAATTTTGAGACAAGGAACATTCGTTTGTGAAAATTAAGGAAAAATACAATAATTTGAACAATAAAAATACTTATGACTTAAAAGTTATGGAGACAAATTGTATTTTTATGTTTAATCGACACTACGATATGTAGGATTGATAATAGCATAATTTATTTATTCAGGTATCTCTCCACTCAATAACAATGGAAGATCTGACCAAGGAACCAGATTCCCGTCACCGTATGCTGATGGTGTCCCACACACCGCCTATGCCGCCCAAAGCTGTTTTCGTATCTACATCCTGTCCAGACTTTGTGACCCACTTCCCATCTGAGATTAATTCGTCTTCTCTACCTCATTACTCTTCTTCCTCACCGCCTGTTCCACGTTCTACTTCGTTGCCGGCTGAGCTTCATGTCTTGGATAAATTGCCGGAAAGAGAAGTAATTTTTACATCAAAATCTAATTAAATAACTCATATATTTTTATTTTATTTATCAAGACTGTTGCATTAAAACATCCTTATTTTGTTTCCACTAGCTATGGTTATAATGTGTACCTTAGTTATGCGTGGTAGGCAGAAGGAAGTCAATATATTCTGTTCTCAACGTGTGTTATGTACTTTCGACTGTCAATTCAATTACGAATATTAATTTAATCGAATAATAAGAAAGAAAAGAAAGAAAGAACATAATAAGAATGTGACTTTTAATTTAGTGTCAAAAATTTTTAAACTATTTAACGTAACGCAATAGTCAGAGGTTATGGGTTATACTCTTGACCACGGACTACTGCGTGTTCGAAACGGCGGGTTTCCAAATATGTGTAATACTATACATACGCGATTAATCCCGTTAAAGAGTCATAAAAATCTAAGATTATTCTTATATTTTGCTTAAAAGGTGTAACATACATGTCAGTTATATGAGTGTCGTTTCCAGAGTCGCACCAGTAAGCAGGAGCCGAGCACGCCGCCGAGCTCGCCGGAGCGCGAGGCGGCGCCGCGCGACGACCTCGTGTGGGTGTGGGTGCACACGCGCGGACACGACACGCAGGAAAAGGTGCACATATACAAATACTATATTCTATTTTTTCACTCACTCACTCACTTAGTGGATCATTTCTCAATTTAAATATTTTAGGAATTTATAAAGCTATATATTATATGATACTCTAAGTATCTACGTTACTAATACGTGTAGAGACGTTTTTGTTTTAAGCTTTACGCTGAATCCCGCAAATAGCAGGGTGTACAGATGGAATCTGGACACCTAGACTTATGACACTCCGTTCCCACTTCTTTTCCTTACTTTTCATCGAATTCTGGAGGCGTGCCCTTAAAAAATAGTTTTCTTTGAGACAGGCTAAAAATCATTATCCCGAAACTGAACGTTTAATGAATTTATTAAAATGTCTTTTTTACAGGTTTCGAAATTTACGAAGGTGGAGTTCAACTGCCTAAAATTAGTTTTAAGTATTGACAGCTGGGTAGCTGTACTCGACTTCTTTGGTGTCGCAGGCGATGAGCCTGATCGACCAGAACCGCCAGTCGATGCTCATCATCAAAGTGAGCTATGTTTATTAATGTTATATATTATATTAATTTCATTTACATTTGTATAGAAGTTAGATACTATCGCTGTGAATTTTAGTTCTAATATAAAAATTGATATATTATAACAATTTTAATTGGCGGTGTTTCGCCATATTTTTGCTGGCTTTAAGTCACTTCGTTCTCCACTTTTGACCTACATTTTAAGACATTAGGTGGTGAGTTTAACGTCGCGCTTTTGCTACTAAGCGAAAAAATTAAAATAATTAATCCGCTCGAATGATAATTGAAATTACGCCGTACCGCTATGTCATCAATTCGAATATTTTATAAAAATATTTTTGTGCATTTATGCGTTTATCATAAAGGTTTTCGGCGCTTAATCTTCATATAATTTTGAAAACGTAAGAAAAAATGTACATTTGTACATTTTTTCTTGCCACTGAAATAATATTTTCACCAACAGGCACCACAAGTAAGCCAAGTACCGACACATCGAATGCTCTCGAAGCGGGCGCGACTGAAATGGAGATGTCAGTCCGCTCCCTGTCAGTGGTGGTGGTGGGCGCGCGGGGCGACGCGTGCCGCGCGCTGGTGTCGCGCGTGCGCGTGCGCGTGCGGGACGAGGCGCGCGCGGGCGGGCGGGACGTGCGCGCGACGCTGGGCGCGCTCGCGCTGGCGGACTTGGCGCCGCGGGCCGTGCTGTGGCGGGAACGCTTGCGCATGCGCACCACGCACGCGCTCGATGTGCATTATCAGAGGTATGGCGATGTCTGCATTAGACCATGACTTTTGTTATACATATATTTTTGCTAAATAATTTTAATGCCAATTCAAAAAATAAATATCAAAATAAAACACTTTAAAATTTTTTTCGTTAAATTAACTTTTGTAAAAAAATTCATATGACAATATTTTTTTTTTATAGACTAAGTGCAGCAGATGCGGCCAAAGTCGGTTACGAAACGAGCTTGTCCTTAGAAATGGGTCCCGTGACGTACGTGCACACGCGACGCTTTGTACTGGAACTACAAGCGTTTGCAAGGGATTTTAGTCTTTTGAGACGCGTTATAGCTCAGGCGAGGCAAAAGGTACGTCTGTACTTTCATTTTTCTATATTACTTTTTATTAATACAAATATATGTATACATATAACTTTTGCTCGCGCTACGCTCATGTGTTCGTCGATATTATTTTTTAGGTATGCTATGTTCTGGACTGTACTGTTTAAATAATTGATATTTAACCCAATTGATTTAAAAATATTTTTCTTTAATGTTTGTAAAGCAATTTGGCAATTAGGTTAAATAAATATTTTTAATAATATGCTTTAAAATAGCTCAAAATCTACCCTTTTGAAGTAGGTTAATAAATATACGATATTTATCTAATAACAAAATTATACAAGATTAAATTAAAATTAAATTAAATTAAATTAGCTTCACGCTGTATCCCGCACACAGCAGGGTAGGCAGAGGGAACCTAATGTTAAGACACTCCGTTTCCCACTTTCTGCCGAATTCTGGAGGCATTGCGTGTTGAGGGGCAGAACTCAACGCCGCGCTTAACCTCGACACCAGAGCGAAGAAATGGAAATATAAATTTAAGTAAATATTTCATCTCCTCGAGTGGGAATCGAACCCAGAACCAGTCGGTTTTGCAGTCACACCTCGTGCCGCTGCGCCACGACCGGCCTCAATTATACAAGAATAACATAAATAATAATAAATATATATTTTGTGACCCAGGTGACAAGTCAGTTGCGCGACTCGTCGCAGCTGCAGCGCATGCGGGTGCGCGTGCGCTGCGAGGCGCCCGTCATCGTGGTGCCGGTGTCCGCGCGCAGCCGCGCCGCGCTCGCTGCCGAGCTGCAGCTCCTCCTGCTGGATAACTGCTTCCGACGCGCTGGGGACCCGGATACGATTAGCAAGATGGCTGATCCTACGCGAGGTTCGCATTCTTTTCTATTTTTTTTCTACTTTAATTTCCTAATTTAACTTAAATAATACACTTTTTTAATCTGTTGTGGTGCCTACTTGCCCAATTGTGGTTAACGGGCTAAAAATAGTACTGAACTTAAATCTTACAGCGATCATCCACGACAATCACTAGAGAGGGCCATAAACCTGCCTCAAATATTCCTGATCCAAGGGATCATCAGCATATAGCTCATATATTATGAACATAGGAATTGCTTGTTGTTATTTCTACAGTGGAGCGTGAGATCCTAGATGTACGGACAATCAGTATCGAGGGGCTCTCCTTAAGATGCGCGCGTGCTACAAGCGGCCCCCACGGTGAACTTCGGCTGCGATGTCGAGGACAGCCGCTACTGCCCTCGCCTGCCAGACTTACACTGCAATTGGAGAGGAATTGTTGTGACACGCATAATGGTTATTATTTATTGTTATAAAATAAAATTAAAAAAACAGCTTCACGTTTTTTCTTGGACATCAGGATAAATAGAGGGAACCTAGTAGTATAGCACTCTGCTCCCTCCATAATGTCCAACTTTTGAGATATTGAGTGTTGATAGTTTGAACTGAATGTCACATATTGTCTACCAAAACGGATAAATAAAAATAATTAGCTTCCCCGAAAGTGGATTGAATCAACAACCATCGCGCTTATACTTCAGATGTTGTGCCATTGCGCTACGACAGCACGGCTATTTCCGTTTTTTTATATATATGCATGCTGGGGAAAAAAATATTTAGTTTTTTGGTAATATGATATTGATATATGTTCACCTATAGCATAATATTGACTTACAATATTTATCAGAAATTGTTGGCATGAAATATTAAGTAAGTTATAGTTTATTTTACAGCTTTCAACCGGCAATGCAAAAATTTTGTTGATTTATTAGATATTTCCGTTTCTCACTTTCCGCCGAATTCTGGGGTCGTTACGTGTTGTGATAGAACTCAACAATTACTAGACCTAGGAAATGAAAATATTAAATATTTCATTTCCTCGAGTGGGGGTTGAACCCACAACCTATCGATTTTCGATTGGCCTTCAAATATGCTCTCAATTTCTTATGCTTTTAAGTTTTAATATACGTACGTTATATGCAGTACCGGAGATAACGGTCCAGGGACGTTTGGCGACGCTGCAGCTCTCATTAGACGCGGCGCAGTACCGCGTCGTACGTGGCGTTCTCGCTCACAACCTGGCGGAGCCCTGCACTGAATTATTGGAACCCCCAGTACTGGCCTCTTCTACACCTGGTGCAGGAGCTGCAGTATGGATAGCATGGTCCTTGCAGTTGGACTTGCAGGATGTTTGTGTAGAACTAAGAGGGGCCCGTGGCGCGCCACCTCTAGCTAATATTAACTTTATCAAGTCGAAATTGCTTATCGAGTCGTATTCGGACCAGTCGCAGGATATTGATCTTGTTTCACAGGTAAACAAGTTCATGCTTTTGTTTTAATATGCTTGAGTAGTATTTTTAATACCGTAATTAAAATTAATCTATGGTTCATGAATATGATGCATGACTTATCAATATCTATAATATTTTAATATATTGTGAAGAAACGTACAAAAAAAATACACTATGTACGAATTTGTGTACAATATATTTTTTTTATTGAAGTTTTATTCTCAAACTAACGATAAGCCCTAGTTTGTGCAATAATGCAACTGGTACCCTGGTCACTGACTCTAAGATAAAATATTACAGGAGATTTTAGTAAGTGACACTCGGTACGCCGCTGAGCCGGCCAATCGTCGAGGCAATGTGTTCAGCCACATTGTGCAGCCGTTGCCTGATCATCGACATAGTGTACAAGCTGAGGTTCATGCCAGGTACTCTTATTAGGTTTATGTTAAATTTCTTGTTTTATGTAAAAAATGATTTTATTACCTTCGCGCTGTATCCCGCATATAGCAGTGTAAAGAGAGGATAGACATTGCTAAGAAACTCTGTTTAATCTAAAAAAAATCGGTTTTAAAATATTTTTTTTATCGCAGAAAAAGACCAGACTCCTCAGCATATACAATTTTAATAAACAACATGCGATTAATGGCCATCTTGGATTGGTGGGAAGCAGCCAATCAGTTCATCATGCAGCCTCCTTTGCCTCCTACTGACCCTGATTTACTACACTTGTAAGATATATTATTTCATATTACTCTTCGTTAGTAAATTTATTATTATATTTAACTCGGAGAATAAAAATGTTTTTCTTTAATTTTAAAGCCTTTATTAATAATTAACAAAATATGATTTTTAGAGAGGATATATCAGTGGACAGTGTGGATGGAGAGTGGAGCGTCGGTTTGGGCGGCACCAGTAGCGACGGTGCGGGCGAGGGCGGCGCACAAGATGGCAGCGGTCATATGGAACTTAAACTGAATATTACCGACTCTCAATTAGTGTTGGTAGAGGATGCTTCACTGTGGGATACTAATGCTGTTATACTTAAGGTATGTTTTTCAGCTTCAGCTTGCTGTATCCATCACACAGTAGGGTAGGCAGAGAGAACCTCGTGTGAAGACACTCCGTTCCCCACATTCCACCGAATTCTAAAGGTATTATTAAGTGGTGGAGCTCAACGCCGCACTTTGCCTCGTTACCAGAGCAAGAAAATGAAAATAATTAATATTTCATTTTCTCATCGAACCCACAATTTGTCGAGTTTACAATCGCACGCTAGTACCCCTGCGCGTCGAGAGATTTAATAACATATTATTAAATCTCTAATATATAATATATAAATTTAAGATATAATAAATTAAAATATGGATTTATTTTCAGAGTACAACAGTAATAACATACCGTGGCGCGGAAGCCGCCCGTCCCGTGGTATGTGAGCTCAGTGAGCTCGAGTTGTTCTCGTGCGTGCTCGGCCTTGAGGAGGAGACGGCACTGTCTATAGTAGAGCCTGCGGCGTTGCATGCCGAGTTGCGCGGCGATGGGGTGTTGAGAGTAAGTTGTATAAAATGTCATTTTTCTTACAATCTGCCTATTATTTTAAGGATATGGCAATTGTTTTTTTTATGGAAATCTTTGTAAGTATTTTTTTGACACGAATATTTGTGTATACATAATATACCTTTACACATTCATTTCAAAGAAAAGTAAATTTTGTATGAAGTAGTGTATAGTTAAACTGAACATATCAACAGTAGAATATACAAATTGGTCCACATATATACTTATATATTTACTTATTACGAAAACGTACATGTTTGGTTTATGTATTGATGTGTGTCGGTGTATAGATCGCGATGGGTACCCTCAACTTGCGGCTGTCGTATCACGACATGCGCATGTTTGCGTCCATGCTGCAGTCGCTTCCTGCCCAAGCTAGGGTTGCACTCTCAGGTATTTATATATGAAAGAATTATAATCATGAATTTATATAAAAAATAAGATTTTTTTTAACAATAGGAACATTCATAGCATCTTGCCAATTTAAATTTTATAAAATCTTCAATTATTCATGAACATAATATTTTTTGTCGCAATTGGTTTTTAATTACATTATTGTCTTAATAAAAAACAATGTATGGGGATACTTCGTGGCTAGTCTAAAAAGAACAAATTGTATCGCTAAACTTAATAACCTGCTCCCTATACTTTTTCCAACACAAAGATATATAAAAGTAACAAATTTTATAAACATAGTTAGACTTTTCCTATAAAGAGATAATTTACTAATCCCATATATGATTTCTATAGGTAAATCCGAAGAACAGCCATCAGACGCGCCAGCCAACAGTATACACATGCGCGCCGCCCCCGTGGGCGGGTACGGCGTGGGTGTGGGCATGGGCGTGGCCACGCTGCCTCGTTGGTTGCGAGCCGCACCTGTGCCTGCTCCGCCACCTCCTGATAGGCACGAGCATTGGCCGCTACGGGCTGTACAAGTTAGTTATTCTTTTTTATATCTACGCTGCATTATGGTGTAGACAGAATTATAGGATACCGCACCGTTTCCCACGCAACGTTCAATTTTCGAAACATTGTCATGTAGTCATGATGTGGTCTACGAAAAAAGTTAAAAATATTGCGAAACCGTGCAACCGTGAAATCGTTTCTGCTACATTTACCTAAAACATATGGCAAAAATTATATTTGGTTACAAAATACAGTGAAGTCGTGACAACACATTATTTTTTTTTTGTAAAGTAGATAAGTAAGTTTCTTTTTTTGTTGTAGGTGGAAGCAGAGTGTGTAACGTTGTGTGTAATAGACGACTGCTTAGACTCTGATGTCCCGTTACTTGAAGTATCATTAAATGATCTACAAGTGGAGCAAGTAAGTGCAAGTATTTTAAATGAAACTATTTTAACCGGATTAGTCGCATATATTTAAATTTATACATTTTTGGAAACCCGACGTTTCGAACACTTTGTAGCGTTCCGTGGTCACGGAGATTAATCCGGTTATGGACTTATGTCTAAGTGAATCTAATCTAATAATAAATTACCACGACAAGTTGTGAATGAATCAAATATTTAATATTTTCATTTTCTCGGTCTGCAAACAAGGCAAAATGTGACTGTAAGTAACCGCCACTTAACAATGCCTCCAGAATTCGATGGAAAATGGAGAATGGTAGGCAGCGTTTTAATAGGAACGGAGTGTTAACAAAAGGTTCCCAGGTTCAACCTGCCAACCCTGCTATATGCAGGATACAGCAGGATGAAGCTTAAAAAAAATAATAAAATAAAAACATTTTTAGTACTATAGTCCAAGCGAGCAAGAGCTGCATGGCGAATTTAAAAAATATTCTAAATTCATCCGTAAATTAATTAATATATTACAGGATTTACGCAAAGTAGAAGAATCATTTGAGGATCCTCTGTTAGTATCAACACCGTCCGGTCCACCCGGTTCTATGCCCGAGCTGGGCACCACAGGCGATGATAATAAAGGCGAGGGCGAAGGCCGAGGTTCCACTGTAGGCGCTGGCGGAGGCCGACTACGAGCTCAACTTAGTGTCGATTATTATAATAGGATATTGTCCGGATGGGAACCTGTAATAGAACCTTGGAGGTAATATAGTTATTTTGGGTTTTTGATTTGTGTTTGTTTTGAGGGTAGGTCTGTATGTATATGTTATAGACCAACTAAAGGTCTATATCACATCCTGTTCAACGTGATTAGAGAATCTACAAATTGCAATATTAAGCCATACCATAGCACATATAAGTCTTTTTACGTAAATCGGACGGTTAAAAAATGTTAAGCTTTCTTATATTTTAATATGTTCAATGAATGTTATATTAACATAACATAACATAAAAACTCTTTATTTCATACCAGAAAATTACATAATTAGCAAATAAATTCATATAAAAAAAAATGTGAAAAGACGGCCTTATCAGTAAGAGTGATCTCTTCCAGGCAACCTAATCAAAAGAATCAATTTATATTAATATCATAAATCTGTACAGTACGGTCGAAGAATCGTCACCACCCGGAAGATGGCTGCGCAATTTTGATTTTAGATTTTTTTGAATTTTGTTCTGGAGTGAACAATGTTTAAAAATGTCAGAAAGTTCAGAAACCCTAACTTCATGGCTATGACTTGTCGACCGTATTGCAGGTTCGACGCGGGCTGGGAGTACACGCTGTCGAGCGCGCTGTCGCGGTGCCGCGTGGCGCTGGCGGTGCGCTCGCGCGACACCCTCGACACCAACGTCACCAGCGCGCTCGTGGACCTCGTGCGCCTCGTGCGCAACAACTGGACTGCCGACTACTATGCGCCTCAGGTGCTGTTTATTATGTTATTATATGTTCTTGTTATGTTATAGTATACAAGGGTAACTGAAGAGAATTCAACTTGAGCAAATTGGTTTAGCTTTAGTAAATTTTCTTCTTTAAATAAGCCAGAGAGCTATAAATACTTACTAATATATTCGTAAACATATCCTTACTGTCTGACTAGTGATTGGTTATTTCATAACCACACCATGATTAATCATATATCAAAACTGAAAAAAATCTTAAATACATATATTTTTTCTTTATTTCATGTCTGTATACTTAAAAAAATCATTATTATACATACATATACAGACGACGACATCAGAGCAGTCCCCTAAAGGCAGTCCTGCTGGACATCGGCGTCGTTCTCCCTTCGTGCCGTACGCGTTACGTAATCTCACTGGACAACGGTTATGGTTCACCACGCTTACCACTACTGAGGAAGAGTGAGTATTTTAGAAAACTATTTATAACGACCCGTATGATTTCAGGATACTGAGACAATTGCTTTTCTTTCATTAATGACAATGTGACAATCTTATTGAAAATAATACTACGCAAGTCAAAAGTCAATTGCGAGTATAGTTAGTATTAATTACTAATTATTATTAGTAATTAGCGATTTAATACGGTATTTAGCTTTTTCGACTCAATGTAATGATGCATTTAGTTCAAGTTATGTTGAAATGTCTTATAAAAAACCCCGACTGCATAAAACTAAAAAGAAAATAAACAAGTCCAACAGTTTATTAGGACCTCTTTAAATTATGCGGAGTTCCTGGTATAGATTTTATTGATTGAAGAATTACTTATAGGTCCCAACTGTTAATCCTAATAACTACAATTAATATTAACATCCTAATACTTACAATTAATATTAACATGCCACAATTTCTCGTAGACTACGTGAATCGGGCGAAACAGAGTATAGTTCGAGTCCCGACGACTCGTGGGTGATGGTCCGCGCGGGCGACACGGAGCCCTTCTCCTTCGGGGCGCGGCGAGCGCGCGCGCAGCCCCGCGCCGCGCCCGCCGCGCCCGCGCCGCTGCACCGCCTCGTGCTGCGCGTGGACGGCTGGGCGCCGCCCGACCCCGTGTGCGTCGATCGCGTCGGAGTGTTCTTCAGGACTATCACGCATACGGTATTTATATATTTACATATTTATTGACACAAACAAACGGAGCTAAGAATATTAAATTGTAAACATTAAATCTTTTTAAATATTTTTAAAGTGTTATTCCACACTTAGGAAAGAAAAATATTTATTTAGTAACAACATAAATAAGTTGTAACAAGCGTATAAAATTTCGACGTAGCTCGATGAGAACGTATGGTTCAGTAGTCAGAGCGCCTGGTCGGTTTCCAGGAGGTGCGGGTTCGAGTCCCGCTACGTTCAAATTTTTATACGTTTTCTAAATAAGTAACATTAAATCTGTTCTAAAAACCAATAAAGGTTCTTTAAGTTGAATTATTGAAATGAATTTATATTAATTTTTTTTCGTTCTACCACACTAGTGGAATAAATAACAACCCGACTACAACCAAATTAATATAATTATAGAAAACCGGCATAGAAGCGCACGTAGTATTAGAGGTGTCGCTAGAGGGCTCCGCTCGCAAGCTAGTAGCAGTGCGTTCGGCGCTGCAGCTGCACAATGCACTCCCACACCCCGTGGAGCTGCGCCTCGACCGCGCGCCCGCTGTACCTTCCACACTCTCCGCGGCCTCCGTAATTTCTGCTGCACATATAGGTAGGAGTAAAATAATTTAGATATTTTTTGTTTCTTTTTTTCTATTTTGGTATTTGTTATTTGCGTATGAGTTTTTTGATGTACTAATATTTTTTTAGTTACAAATTTACGTTAGGCACGATAGAAATGTGGTTTTGAAAAACTATATAATATCTCACTTAATGTCCATAATTGTGAAAAAAAACATTTTCTGTGTCCCTTTAATTATGTCCAAAAGTAGGTACATACACTTTTTATGTTACTATTGCATGAGATGTACGACCTGTGGTTTAAGTTTTATATAATAGATAATTTTATAAAAATATCAAAATAAATTTCAATGTCACGGACGAGCCGTGGAGTAAATTGTCGAATATGTTAGGCTAGTAGGGTTTGTGGTGAGTAGTGGGTTGGTGCGCAGGACGGCGCGGGGCGAGCGCGGCGCAGGCCTGGGCCGCCTCGTGCGCCGCCATACGTCAACGCGCCGCCCTCGCCGCACTCGCGGCGCCCGCGCGGCCCACGTCCGCCGTCGCCGCCGCCCCCGCCCCCACTGCCGCCACCACTGCCGCCGCGCCCCTCTTTCTTAGCTGCGGTGATTGTCTAACACTGTCTTGCGTGCAACTGTGTGTATTGCATTCATTGTGTCGTGACGCCTTGCAGCTAAGTCGGTACCTTAGAGCGTCGTAGCTTTACTCGTTATAATATGTTAGTTTCATATATAGACTGTTGTTGGTAATTAACTAACGTTAAGAGTGTAACAAATAATTATTATAAGTATTTATTTGGTTGATATATTGATGTTTTATTGCTATAGATTGTCAGTGTATTATATTGTAGCATTTTATATACATTTGTGTAAATATTTTGTTTTGTGTACATGGTATAAGTATGTGATGAAAATGTATGTGCAGGCACGCGTAGCGCGCAAGTGGGCGCGGGCGAGCGCTGGGCGGCGCCGCTGAGCGCGCGGCCGGGCGCGGTGTGGGCGCGGCCGCTGGTGCGCGTGCACACGGCGCCGCAGCCCGTGCTCGCGCCCGCCGCGCTGGACTGGCGCGCCGCCCCCGCCGCGCCCGCCGCGCTGCTGCACCACGAGTGCCGCGCGCCGCACGACCACGTGTACCGCTTCTGCAGCGTGGTGGTACGCGAGCGCTTCCCGCCCGAGCGCGAACGCGCCGAGCTGCTGGCCGCGCACACCATCACGCTGGTGCCGGCGCTGCGCCTCGAGAACCTGCTGCCGCTGGAGCTGCAGTACCGCGCCGACCGCGCCGCCGGCACGCTGCCGCCCGCGCACACGCAGCCCTTCCACCAGCTCAACGTGGAGGACGGCGTCGAGCTGACCGTCAAGCTGGAGGGCTTCGGCTGGTCGTCGGCGCTCAGTGTGGGCGGCGCCGCCAACGCCGGCTCCTTCTCGGCGCGCCTCAAGCTGCGCGACCAGCGCGGTCGACGTCTCTATCTTAATGCGCGAGTAACTGTGAAAAAGACTGACGGTATCAAGGTACGACATGCTTTTCTATTTGTGTCAAGATTATTTTTTAAAACATTATTTTTAATTGAGAAATATTAAAAAGAATAAATTGTAGAAGTTATTAAAGTTTTTCAGTTCCCATCTTGTTTAGACATGGCGTGGTGATTAATGGTAATGGAATGATACTAATAAATATGTATAATGTCAGGTGTCCGTGTCGGCGGCGTACTGGGTGGTGAACCGCACGGGGCTGCCGCTGGTGGTGCGCGCGGAGGGCGGCGGCGAGGCGGCGGCGGCGGGGCAGTTCGCGGAGCACGAGGTGGCGCGCATGGTGGCGCCGCTGCCCTTCGCCTTCGCGGACAGCGCGCGCGTCAGCGCGCGCCTCGGCACCGCGCTCGCGCCCAACGCAGAGGTGCACATACACTTACTTATACCACAAAACGGACTAGAGAAGTGTCACGATTTGAACCTATGTACTTATAAGCTATAAAAATACTAAATTGTTATTCAATCAAATAAAATAAAAATTGTTAATTACTAAAGCTATCACAATTGTACAATTGACTTCAGCTCAAGAAAATAATTCTATTCAATTCATAAAAATATGCAATTTTTCATCAATATTTTCTTATAACGTTATCACTTAAAAATATCAACAATCATCTTTGTAGACAATCTATTTTTACTGTCTATTAAAGAAAACAAAAATAATTTAAAATTGAATATTCCTAGAAAATTTTAATCATTCTGTTTAATTAAGATCATTCTAGCTGTCTTATCAATTAATATCAACAAAAAATCATTAACATATTCTTATTACTTACAGTGGTGTTCCCCATTCGGTCTCGGGCCGGGTGTAACAGTAAAGCGCCTTCAAACAGGCCCCTCCAGCGCCGGCGGCGTGGCGGGTGAGGAACGCGCGTACGCAATAGGCGTGGCGGTGCGCGCTGGGCGTGGCCGATATCGAAGAACTAACATAGTGACATTGACTCCAAGATATCAATTGCATAACAATACAGATCATTGCTTGCAGTTTGCTCAGAAATGTACTGCTACTACTTTGGTTGGTTTTATTTTTTGTATATTAACTGTTTTTAATGTAAGAAGGAAGTTAGAACTTACAAATCTCTGACAACAAAATGTAAGGTTTTAGCTCGTATGAAACTTGTAATATCTTCACTTAAGAATTTGTTTCTTTATCTATTTAAATTTTAACTTTGTTCTAGTATTATGTTAAATTATGTCCCCAGAACGGGAACACACGGGGGCGTTGTATCTTAACACTAGGTTCCCTCTGTGTACAGTACGATCGATGAGTCGTGGCCGCTCTAAAGTCAGTTGTAGATGGCCGCGCACATTAGATTTTATAAATTTTTCGCTGTGGTGTCGAGGCAAGGCGGTGGCGTTAAGTTTCACCACACATCTCGCAATGTATCCAGAAATGAGCGGAAAATGGGGAACGGAGTGTCGTGACACTACGTTCCCCCTGCTTAGCCTGCTGTGTGCGGGATACAGCATGATGCTGATTTTCTTCTCGAGTGCATAATGTGCAGAATTCAGAAAACCTAACTTTAGGGCGGTCACGACTTTTCGAATTAGAATGATCCCGGCGCAGTAGCAACACACGTGTCGGCGGTGGCGGGCTGTTACCTGCCGTGGCACTGGGCGCGCTGGGACCGCGACCAGCTGCTGTGCGTGCGCGTGCTGGCGCCCGAGGCCGCCCCGGACTCGGCCGGCCCGCGCCCGCTTACGGCGTGGTCGGGCGGCTTCAGGATTGATACGCCCCGGAGTTTACATATAGCTTGCAGGTTGGTTGGTTAGTTACTTTTTAATAGCTTTATTATATATCCTAGGGAAACTGGTGTTTAGACTTTCCGTTTACCGCGCACCGCCCAATTTTCGTCTACAGGGTTGGGCAACGTAACACAACGCCACGCTTTATCTTCGTTTGGTTTTCCCCTATACACTTGTGGGCGCGTTAGTATGTTCCTGAAATGCAAGCATGACAGACGTTAATTTTGAAGTTATTTCATCTCTTGCGTTAGGCCTGAATAATTTTAGCTAATTTACAATGCGTAAAATTACTTGGCTTTTATTAAAATATAAGTAGATAACGCAATTGTCTATTATTTATTTGTATGTATTATTAAAATATCGCGCAACAAAATACATCCGTTCGATACGAACTTATGAGGGAGGATGAATGATGCGTCAAAGGTGTAAATGCGTGGCAAGCGTTTGCCGCAAATTCCCTTTTATCTATGTTAAAAAGTTTTATTCAATACCCCAGAAACCAGCCTATCCAAATTCCATTCCATATTTCTACTTTAGATTTCCATATTATTTACCGTATTCTATAGTACCTACGCATTAACCGACGACCGCGTCTGGGCAATTATCTGTGGTTACCCAGATATGGATCCCGGCTGGTAAAAACATAATAATAATAAAATATTTATTACTATAAAAAACATACAATTTTACAAGAATAAAAAAATATTATACAGTTGAGAGTATAGATACAGTGGATTTGAATCGGTGACAAGTTCTCGCAGGGCATTACAAGCCAAGATAAACGGGCTATTTACATATTAGTTTTTGTGAAAG
Organism: Heliconius erato x Heliconius himera; assembly: GCA_013421005.1. Lineage (NCBI taxonomy): Eukaryota > Metazoa > Arthropoda > Insecta > Lepidoptera > Nymphalidae > Heliconius > Heliconius erato x Heliconius himera. The sequence continues at coordinate 51,654 of JAATLQ010038049.1, read as the reverse complement.
CTTCACAAACGTGTAAACGGATTATAAGAACTGAACAAATCCATACATATTTTCAATTGTAATAACGAATTGTGGTGTGTATTTGTGTGTTTACAGAGAAACCGGCGGATCATACCGCATCCTACGAGTGGAAGTAGTATCACAAGGCGCTGCATTACTAGTAGTACTGAGTTCAGCCACGGGCGCACCACCACCACTGCGTATAGATAACTTCGCGCCAGTCGCCATCATGTTCCACCAGGTCGGCTGTGTTGAGGAGTGCGTGGTGGGTGCTGGTGGTAGGGCTCGGTGGGCTCTACCGGAACCCGAAGGGACTTCGGCTATTGCTTTACGGGCCCCCGGTGGACCAAGACTTGTATTGCCCTTGAATGCGTTACATGCTGCGCCACAAACGCTGTTATATCAGAATTTTATATATGTTGCGTTTGCTGCTACTGCGCCTGAACAGTCATTAAGGTATGTCTTAATTTTAAGTCTGTTATAATATATATTTATTAGAATTTTGATCATAACGTAATTTTAAATTGTTTTACAGTAATAAGCAGGCAGGAACGGGTGCTGAGGATGAAGGAATCTTAGTGTTGGAAGTTTCTCTAGGTTCTACGCGTGTACAATTGGCGCGCAAGCGATATGGCGACAGGTATAACAACTAAATATTAATAATATAGTTTTAATTTTTTTCGATGTTTTTTTACATTATTTAATGTATGCATTATTAAATAGGTCACAACTTTGGCGCCGTGGGCCTAATGATCAGCTCATTCACGAAGGCAGCTCACCGCCGCAGCCCACTGATGCGCTTTCGGAAGAAAATACGCTGACACCTCACTCAATGGTATCTTTAAAAAATACGATGTTAATAAAATAATAAAATTAATAAAAAAATAACAGTAATAACGGCCTACCTTTTTTCACTATTGATATCTTACAAAAACTATAATACTTTAACTAAAATAAGAAAAGTGTAATGCGCACCCTTAATCGATTAATTTATTGTTGACTCTCTACAGGTATTAGACATAGAAGAGGCCGCACCCAGGCCGGGGCGCGCGGCGGCGCTGGTCCTCCGCCGTGCGGACCCGCGGCGCGCCTCCACGCAGGCGTGGCGGCTGGTGGCGCCCGCCGCCGCCCCGCACACCCCCCATACCTCTCACACGCCGCTGCGCACGCGCATGGCCTGTGCGCACGCCAATCTGTGCGTGCAACCTGAGAATGGACTTATGGGATTGGCTCCTGGTTGGTTTTATTCTTATTTTAAATTTGTTATAAGCACTGGGAATCCTTAAGTTTATTTGAACTAGTTACTTTTGAAAGAGTATTAGTAGTTATCTGTAATTTTTAATAAATTAAGGTGATAATACTTATGTAGAAAACTACATAAATAAGTAGTAACAACTTTATAAAAGTTTCGACGTAGCTTGATGAGAACGTATGGTTCAGTGGTCAGAGCGCCTGGTCGGATTCCAGGAGGCGCGGCTTCGACTCCCGCTACGTTCCAATTTTTATACGTTTTTAATATAAGTATTTTTCTTTCCTAATGAAATAATTAATATTTTCATTACTTCGCTCTAGTAACGAAACAATGCGCGGCGTTGAGTTTCGCCACTCAACAAGTATTTTTTAAGAAGTCGGTGGAAAGTGGAGAACAGAAGTTTCTTAATGGGAAAACGGAATGTCTTAATACTAGGTTCCCAGGTTCCCTATGCCTTGCTTTATAAGTGCGGGCTAGAGTGCGAGTCTAAAAAAAGTGAAATATAGAATATCTAAGCTAATAAGACTGGTTAAAAATACCTTATTTTTCCTGGCATACAATGATGATCAATTACATAACCAACAATATACCAATAAAATGAAAATATTAGTTTAATGCTATGTGGTGATGTCTACAGGCGGTCGCGTGGTGCTGGGCTTGCCTGGCGGCGGGGGCGGCGGGGGCGCGGTGCCGCCGGAGCAGGCGCTGTGGTGGCGCACGCTGCGGCCCGGCTCCGGCCGCCTCGCCGTCGCGCTGTGCGCCGACGGGCCCACGCGCCGCGTGCGCATACAGGACTACGCCGACGCGGTAAATACTCTTCGCCTTGTTTTAAACTTTAAAACGGAGTGTCCATTGTCATGTATTTTAGATACTTATTTATTTCCTTACTATGAAATTTATTTTATTTCGTATTTCTTACTTTGCAGATCTCCTATCACTTTTATAAAAATAAAACCAAATAATATAGATACCTAAATGTGCATTTTGTTAATTTTTTAATACAACACACGTAACACTAACATAAACATAAAATAAATAAAAATAAAACAAAATTTATTAGGAACAAACTTCACGCTGTATGCCGCACGCACACAGCAGGGTAGAGAGAATGAAACTAGTGTTAAGATACTTCGTTTCTCATTTTTGCCGTATTCTTTAGCCATTGCGTGCTTAGTGGCGGAATATAACGCCGCGCTTTGTCTCGACACCAATGCGAGGAAACGAAAATATAAATATAAATAAACATTTCGTCATTTGAGCTCTGCCACTTAACACGCAATGCCTCCAGCATTCGGCAGAAAGTAGGGAACGGAGTGTCTTAACACTAGGTTCCCTCTGTCTACCCTGCAGTGTGCAGGGATACTGCGTCAAGCTAAAAAAAAAGATAAAACTGTATATAAACTTAAAGACAACATAAAATTGTAAAAAAATCAAGTGTCACTCACGTTGCTGTCGTTGTCGCTATGTTTTGATCTTGAACTATATAATTAACGTTTGTGATGTACAGGACAAGAAAACAATGGATCGCACTGACGATGACGACAGCACGGAGGGCAGCACGGACGAGGGCAGCTCTCGCGAGTGGGGCCTGCAGGTGTCGCTGGCGGGGCTGTCGGTGTCGCTGGTGGCGCGCTGGCCGCCCGCCGAGCTGCTGTACGCGCACTTCGCGCGCGTGCGGCTCACGGCGGCGCGGGCGCACGCGCACGCGCATCTGGCGCTGTCGGTTGATTCCATGCAGTGGGACAATCAGGTATGTGTATTTGAAAAATATAAACGTTTTAATCAATGTGTGAATGTGACAAAGTTAATTTGATTTTCATTTATTATTTTAATTATATAAATATAGATAATAACCAATTATTTTACCCAAGCACGATATCTTTTTTCATTTTTTTAGTATGCCATAAAAAAGTAAGCAGAGTTTAAAGACACTCTGTTTTCCTCATTTTCTGTCGAATTTTCGATATATTGCCTAGCCGATTTCAATGCCGCACTTTGTCCTGTTACCAGAGATAAGAAATGAAAATATTAAATATTTTTATCCTCCGAGTGGAAATTGAACCGTTGCGTTCAAAGTCGCATGTTATATCACTACGCCACAATGGCAAAAATCAATGTTTGGTAACGTAAATATTTAACTTAATAGTGAGTTTTTCACATTTTCCAACAGTTGCCCAACACCCCTAGCCCCGTGTTACTATACTGCCTTGGCGAGAGTGGCAGCATTCCCGCCCTACACGTATCATTAGAGGTGACTCGTGCCCCGCCGCGGTACAACGCCGTGTACTTTAATCACTTCGTGGTGGCACTGCGCCCTATTGCTGTTAGATTGGATGAGAGGTTTGTCTATATACATAATATATGTAAAAGTATATGAGTTGTGTTCTACCTCTCCACTTGCAGTAATTGAGACACTAAGTAAAAGTTGGGGAACGGAGTGTTTTAACACTAGATTCTCTCTGTCTATCCTACTATATGCGTACTCTGTGTAGTAAGTAGTATATATAAAGGAAATCTAGTTTTCAAAACCAAACTGTTCTTCTTTTTACATTTGATCTAAATATATTTTTTATGAATAGTAGATTTTATTAGGGTTATCAATTTCTTATAGCAGTAACAACAGTATATACTAATTGCCTCTTTCATGGTCACCGTTGGTTTCTGATAAATGTTTTTAATTACATACATTTCAAAAGATGCTAAAGTACGGTACAATCATCGTTGTACCTCTGTTTTTTTAATTATAGGTTAATTCTACTGGTGTGGTCGTGGGTGGAGGGCGGCGCGGGCGCGGCGGACGCGAAGGAGGCGGACGAGGCGGAGTACGAGACGCGGCGCGTGCTGCACGAGCTCACGGCGCTCAACGCCACACGGTACTATGTGGCGCTCATCAAGATTATTCCGAGCCAGGTAACTACACATATTACATACCACATTAGATAGCTACTATTATTCATCGAATGATTTTTGATGATGAGAAAAAGCATGAAACTGCATATTACACTACCATGCTGTAATTTTTTTAATGCATTTTTATAAGGGTCTCTTGTAATTCATAAAGTACGACCACAGAATAAGATACTTTTTTCATAAGCATAGTTAATAAATATCATGTTAAAATATTGTATTATATTTTCTTAATTATATGATAATATGAAGTCAAAACATAAAATTTTGGTATTACGTTAAAAATTTAAATTTAATTATGTATTATTTCTATATATGTGTATGTTTTAGATACGACTATCAATGTTCACGGCGAACAAACTAGAAAGCGAGTTAAGTGCTCTCAAACGTCGCTTGGGACTAACATTCATCCGCTTTGAGGATGCGGCGGTGGAATTAGAACCGTTTGTACGCGCCCACGCGTTCGACACTGCGGCTTCGCTCGCAAGACATCTATTACAACACTTTAAAGATGTAAGTATGATATTCTTTGTTTTTTCAGCTTCACATTGTATCCCGCTTATAGCAGGGTAAGCAGAAACGATATATGTGTTAAGTCACTTCGTTTCCCACTTTTTTTGAGTGACGGAATACAGCGCCCTGTTTAGCCTTGTTACCAGAGCGAAAAAATAAAAATATTAAATATGAATTATGATATAACTTTAGATATTTATTTTTTGTATTTGTTCAAGATGGCTAATTTAATCTAGGTGGAATTTTTAATATACAACATATTATAATTTTGATTTTTGATTATAGTAAAGAATACAATATCGTCAATAAATAATAATCTTACATGTCAAAATTTACATAGACTAAAGTAAGATTTTGACGCACAGGAAAGATTCTAATATTTTATATTATCTCTTGGTTCGCGCATATGTTTTGTTTTTTTCATTTAAATCTAAAATAACAATTTTTTTTAGTAACATTCCTAATTGTGTTTAAGGAGCTAAAATGGCAAGCGGCAAAGATCCTGGGCTCGGTGGACTTTTTGGGCAACCCGTTGGGTTTCGTCGCGGACGTGTCGGAGGGCGTGTCCGGTCTGCTGCTGGAGGGCAACGTGGGGGCATTGCTCAAGAATGTTACACATGGCATTTCCAATTCTGCTGCTAAAGTTTCTGGTATGGTTCGAACTTTTTTTATAGTAAATGTATGTTGTATATTGATTATTTGGTGGTTTTTTTAATATTTTGTAGAATGTGTTAAATAAATTTTGTTTAAGATAACAGCCATATGGTGTTTTTTTTGTAATTTTGGTTATCGAAAAAAAGTACTTAAAATCGTCGTAGCGTACCGGCACAATCTCTGACTTTATTCTTAATGGTTGTGTTTATATTACGTGATATGTTATATTTTTCAGAAACATTAGGTGATGGTTTAGAGCGTGTAGTGGGTGATGAGGCACACGAGGAGACGCGCCGTCGTATACGTTCCGCTGCCGCTGGTGCACATATCGCAGCGGGATTCCGTGGGCTGGGACTTGGCATACTCGGTACGCTCATACACCTTATATACGATTGTATGTTGAAGCTAAATAACGTAGTGATAACTTTCTTCAAAAAATAATTTTAACGATTGTTTATCGAACCAGTAGTTCTTCAGCATTGTGATGTTAGCATAGATTTATTTGCTTACTATTTCCAGGTGGTATGACGTCGCTAGTGAAGCACAGCTACGAGGGCGCCGCCGCAGAGGGCGTGGCGGGTTTCCTGGCGGGCGTGGGCAAGGGGCTGGTGGGCACCGTGACCAAGCCCGTGATCGGCGTGCTGGACCTGGCGGCGGAGACGGCGGCGGCGGTGCGCGAGTCGGCGCGGCGCGCGGCGCGGGCGCCGGAGCGCGCGCGGGCGCCGCGGCTGGCGGGCGCGGGCGCGGCGCCGCTGCCGCGGTACTGCGCGGCGCTGGCGGAGGGCGCGGCGCTGCTGCTGGCGCTGCCCAACGCCGCGGGCGAGCGCTTCCTGGCGCACCGCACCGTGCGCGACACGCCGCACGACATCCGCGCGCTGCTGTCCGACACCTACCTGCGCATCGTCACCTGCAAGCACGGCCCGCCGCAGGTCGTCATGGAGACGCATCTCAGGTACGTCTTCTTATTGTATATATGCTACTTCATTACAAACTATTTTTATTTGTTATTTTTATATTTTGTCCTTAGCGGATTAAAGAGAATAGAGCTTCATGTTATATCATATTGTTTGTATCGTTCTCTAAAGCTCCTGCTACTTAAAAAAATATTTTAGTTTATAAATACCAATTTTGCGTAAAATAAAAACAAAATAAATATAATTCAAGAGTAATTTTACATATCATCGGTTACATAAAATTGCGGCGTTGAGTTCTGCCACTCAACACGCATGGCTCCAGAATTCGGCAGAAAGTGGGGAACGGAGTGTCTTAACACTAGGTTCCCTCTGCCTACCCTGCTATATGCGGGATACAGCGTGAAGCTAATTTAATTTATTTTTTTTAAAATAAAAAATATAATTCTACAATATTTAAATTCATAAAAAAAAAATTAAAATTCATGAATATTAATTCAAATGGGTCTAATATTAACATTCTTTTATATGAAATATAAACACTTTCTAGAATAAATGCATTTATTTAATTAAATTTTTTACATTCTGTTGAAATCTTATAGTTAACCGTAAATGTTGACTAAACACAAATGTCACTGTTCTTTGCGACACGTTGGCATATCAGAGTTCATATTGACTTTTTTAGTTATCAGTGTAAAAATAGTTTTTTATTGAGCCACTTTTCTATTTAACCAACGACATATTATCGCACAGCAAAATGAATAAAAACAACCTAATACACTGAACCACAGTGGACTTATAATAGCTACACTACTACAATATTTCTATATGATTGAATAGCAACCTCGTGTCGTGCACGGCGATGTTCTCGTCCGGCGCGTGGTACGTGGAGCTGGGTGTGCGCGGGGGCGGCGCGGGGGGCGCGGGGGCGGGCGCGGGCGCGGGCGAGGCGGTGCGGCGCCCGCGCGTGCAGTGCGACAGCGCGGACGTGGCGCGCTGGCTGGCGCGGCACGCGGCCGCGGCGCGCCAGCTCTACCACGATAGGAGACACACGCTGCTGCCGCATACCGACTTGTAGTTTAAGACTTCTTGAGTGGTTGGTGGTGGCGCAGTGGAGGTGGATCACCGTCCTCGGCATTATATATAGTTATATAGTACGCTGGCTCTGGTCGAGTCGTAACCTTCCTGAAGTCAGCTGTAAATGGTTTGATTTTAAGAAATTTTATTAGGTACTTTTGATTATTTTCTTCCCGAGTGCACAATACGCAAAAGTTCAGAGAGCCTAACTTCAGGGCGGTCACAACTCATCAACCTTATAGTTTTTTCGCCTAAGTTTATTGAAATTAAAGTTACATATAATGCATATGGAAATGAAAATGATTCTGGATAATCGTTGTGCTATGCATTAATGAAGAATTTAAACACTAGGGGCCTATGTTGATAAAACATGACACTTAAAATAAAAAATATAGCACATAAAAGTCATTTTCTTTTGCTATTTTATTAAGAGAGCAAGTTTAACAGTTTAAATCTTTTAACACCCATTTGGTTTTTGTAAAAAAAAAACTTCGAATTTAATTTTATTGACTCTAGAATTTTAAATGATGATGAAACATATATGTTATCACTATAATATGTATGTAAATTGAATGACAAAATAAAATAGGAGTAATTAACTTTTAACTTAACGTATCTTTTGACTGACACAACTGAACAAATAATTTATATTATATTAAATTTGTAAAAAACAAACATTGGTTGTTGGTAGTTTCCTTATTAGTGCAATATTATTGTTTTTAAGTTTTATTTATTGTATGAATAGATTAAGATTTTTTTTTATTTAGACCAAATTTGGATTGTAATTTTATATTATTAGTAGTAGTACTAGTTTAGTAGTAATAGTAGTTTTATATTGAACTCAATAAGGAAATAGTAAGCTTTTTGACACACAAAAATTTACAAATATTATACGCACAGTATAAAACATTTAAGTATTACTTTTGTAAAATCCTAATGTATGCCAAAAATTGTATTCAACATGTCGTGTATTCGCTCATGATTTTGATTGTGCTTTATGATAGTTCTTGTATTATATAGATTTATAAATGAGTTGGTTGCTTGTTAAATGGAAGGTAAATTAAGTAGGTAATTTTTGAATTGACAATGTGATGTATAAATTATTATGTACTTTGTTAATCTGTCCTATGCTATAAAATTTTAAAAAATATAAAAATTTTCCCCAAGTGGGAATCGGACCGTTGCGTTTACAGTTTACAAGCCAATTATTATTATTATTATTTTCTCTTTATACTGTATCCCGCATATAGCATAAGTATATGTTTGTGTACTATAGTTTATATTACAGCAAAAGATCTGGCAGACTACGAAAATAAATATCATTTTAATTTTTTTACTTATTTTTAATTTTTTATGTATAAAATATAAAAAATAATTGTGTTGAATTTCAATTCTAATTCATAAATTTCATTTTCAATTTTATAACAATTGAGAAATTAAATTTATTTCAACTTAAAATTTAGTACAATTAAAAATTTCCATAATTATTATTGATCGTTAATAATTATTTTTAGTTAAATTAACAAAAAAAGGAATTAGGAAGAATTACTATTGTAGAAAAAAATTTATTAATTTAAATTAAAATTGTCTGCCAGGCTGTAGCAAAAGTAATTAAAAAAATATATGGCAAATACGTTGTGTCGCTTGCACATATTTAACTTATTGAACATATTTTATATATTCTATATATCACTTGTTTTAGCTTTAGTATAAATTTTATAAAGGCTGTGTTGAAATATGGTGTACCGATAGCAAAAAATATCAATAAGTAATTTTATTTAATGTAAACTTTTTAAATTGTATATATTTTTTTTTACTTTTACTAAAGTACTCATTACTATGAGTACTGTTTTTCTTTCTGTTATAGAAAAACTACAGAAAATTGCTTTTATTTTTTCCTTCTTTTAAGATTATTTAAAATGTTTTTCCTATCTGTATACCATAGAGGAGTAGTGAAACTAAAGATATATATTGATATATTTATTTTTATATAAATAGTATATACATCTATTCTTAAATTTAAAGCTTAACACAAATTAAAGTTATTCGCTTTAAATTAAAGTAATATTTGTATATAATTTATTATTGGCCAAATTCTATCTTATTGTAAAGATAATTTATTTTCCGTATTGCTTTAATATGGCATTCTACCTAAATAAACACATGTTGTACATGCTTAGCGTATAAAATATAAATATGCACAATAATTTAAAAAATATATATATTTTATTATATTACATAACATTTTAATATATTTTAAAGGGTTATTGACACATTACGTAGGCGTAGGCTTGTGTCCTATCGTATCTTTTCAAATATTTTCCTTTCTATAGTAGAAAAGCAGCCAGTGATTATAAGAAATTTAACACCTTTTATATTATAAACGTTTTCTTTCAATAAAATATCAATTCACAACCATCGCGTCTATACTGTTCTATGATAATAGTTTAAATTAACAAAGCAGAAAAAATATTATACATTTTAAAGGTCTAATCTAATCACAAATACGAGTAATGTAAATACTCATTTAATATTTAAAAAAAAATTTTTTTCGAAAACGCCAAAGTTAACATTGCTATTCTATAAGTTTTCTTTTAATTAAAAAAGCTAAGAGCTAAAGAGTTTTTGTAACGATCAAATAAACTAGTGAAGAGTACCGTTAATTTAATGATGGAAGGATTTTTTAATATAAGTTAATTTATTTTTTAAGTTATTTATTAAGAATATGTGAATTATAAATTTCACACAAATTTGGTTGATTGTAGTTAAGTTTATTTTTAAGTTGATGGTAATTTGTGTGGATGTGAAAATGATTAATTTAGTTATGTAAACTTTTAAGCAATAATAAGTAAAAAATCTTAATAACACTTTTTCAATTTTGCGTTTTATTTTTGCAATCGTACCTACCTTGATTTAATACTTTTTAAGAACCTTTTATTAAATAAATCTCTATTTATAGAGAAAACAAAATCAGAAATGATTATATGACAGTTTTATATATGAACAATAATTGTCTTAAGAAATTTAAATAAAAAAAAATACTTTAAAAAGAGATGATTATAGCAAATGAAAACTATTTTTTTTAACTTGCATGTGGTATAATTTTAGTTATTTGTTTTTTTATCTCTATTACTAAAATATTAAAATATCGATAGCAATGGTAGCAATATCTACATTTTATATAGTGTTTACCGCATCTACATGCGGTGTAGAAATCAATAAGTAATTTAAGTGAAGTAAGGTCAGTCGACGCCGGCATTCGGCGCGTGCGCACGACTCCACTGAACACTGCATAGTATAAGTTTATAAAACTGGCTTTGGGACAAGAACGGATCATATAAGGCTGACCTCTAAAGTTTTAGCTAGAAGTTTACTTATATCACGTACGTATTGTTTAATAAGTTTATCAAACTATGATAACTTTTGACCTATAATTTGTCTTTTTTTTTCATTTAAATGACTTTTTAGATTATAATTTGTAGTAATTAGTCTATATAAGCAAAAATGTCGTGTTTTAAGTTTGTTTTATTCTGTGTTTTTATGTTTGGTTTAGTAGTAAAATATGTGGAATCTGCGGCGTTGATTGATGAAAACATTGAGTAAGTACTACTAATATCAAACTTACAATAATGTCTGTTTGTCCAACCCAATCTATAGAAATATACAAGATATTAAAGAAATATATGTTAGACTCGTTTATTAATTTGATATATTTTCCTTTATTTTTAGAATGGCCTCCGTAGATTATGCAAGTGTGGATATTAAGGAAAAGACTCTTTTTACACCGCCTTTAGAAGAAATAGTGGATGGTGAGATTTTTTTTTTAAATATTTCTTCAAAATAAATCAAATCCGTTTCACGCTGTATCCCTGTATGCATGCAGCAGGGTAGGCAAAGGGAATCTAGTGTTAAGACAACCTGTGAAATCGACTCACAGTCACACTCTGTGCCCCTGCGCCACAACTGGCCTCAGTTATATTAATAGTAATATTTCTTATTAATTATGTTATGCAATACAAATTTAGATAGTGTATATAAAAGAAAATTATTTAAATGCTTATCATATATGCATTAATACATAACTGTTAAGTTATGTATGAAACGAGCGCTACTATCAATATTATTCTATTTTTTTATAAACATTGACTTATAAATAGTAGATTATTACTAGAATTATTTAGTAATAATAATCCTATACGAATAAGAGTCCACAACTTAAAAAGGCCAGACGTGGCAGTGGCATAAGCATGTGACTGTAAACGCGACAGGTTCGATTCCCACTCGAGAAAATGAAATATTTTATTTCTTTTGCACTGGTGTCGAGATAAAGCGCAGCGTTGAGTTGCGCCACGTAATACGCAATGCCTTCAGAATTCGGCGATACGTGAGGGCAGAGTGTCGTAACACAAAAAAAAACTTCTACAAATAGTAAAAGTGTCCGAAAACTAATGCGAGACGTTAATTTAATAGAAAACATAGGTTTAATTTTTTTATTAAGGTATATATCATAAAGTACATAGGATAATTTATATATTACTTTATTTTTATATATTATTATAAAATAATGCAAATTACATTTACCAACACCATTTTTTGCATAAATGTGACTGAATTTTGTTGATTTAGCGTTGAATCTTACTTTAATGCACGAGTGGTGTGTTAATATTTTGATTTAGACTACTCTTATGTTATTGGTGCTATTTCATTTAACAGTTTAAACTTGAAGTTGTTAGTTATAAGGTACTTAGTATTTATGTTCGTAAGTCTTTAAAAATATCCATAAAATTTAATATTTTATTTAAATTTTTAGTGCTCACTCGAGGCCTACCAGCTACGTTTAAACACGTAGAAGTAGCTGTCGAGGACAGTCCAGACTTAACGCAGCCACCGTTCTACCTCACGGCTCCTGGTAAGTGTACAATACATATTAAAAACTCATGTAAATAGGATGTATAATGAAATAGTAAACCACAAAAATATTTTTCTTATATTCTTAACAATTTCTATGACTATGTTTCATAAGTGTTTGTTCTCCAAGAAAGTAGAAAGTTGAAAAGTTAAAAATATCTTAAGATATTTTATGTTACGTATTTTAATACGTAACTTATGAGCATAAAAATTACGGCATATAAATAACTAATAATATTGATTTATAATGCAATTTTAAAGGAATATTTATTAAACTATAACGCTGCTATATAATGAAAAATTCATAATTACATAATTTTTCGAAATAATTGACAATGAACATTTTTGTTTCTAAATTTCAATCCACCATTTTAATTTAATAATTAATTGTGCAGATTGTATTAAATAATATGATATATTATTTAATATATTATATTAAATAAATAATATAACATATTATATAATAAAAAGCACTCAAGAATAAATCTCAAAAACAATATTGATACGACAACTGAACAGTAGTTTGTTATTGTTTAGTTTATGATAATGTGATAAGGTGTTATCAGTACTTGACGTTGTTATTTGGGTTCGCCAAATATGAGATGGAAAGATCGGTACCTATATCAAATTATTACCTCTTGGAAAGCCTTATATGATACGCGGTGGGTATGGGTTCAAGTCACATTTAGTGTAATATTTATTGATATAAACTATCCTCTTGAAAGTTTCGCAGGAAACTGTAACACAATTTACCACAACCAACAATCTGTTAATATTAAAGTTTTTTTTTTAATCTAAAAATCTTCCACCAGGCCTCTTAGGAGATGCTAAACTAATAGAGTTGGGAGGTCCTCCTTACTTAGTGCCGCTTGTACAAAGGGACAAGGTGTACGATTTGGAGGCGTTGTTGAAGCACTTGGGCAGACAGCCCGCGTTACTGGCAGGCGCTGGAGCTGGACCATGGCCATATATTGGCGTTAATTGTGAGGTTGGTTACTTAGATTCAGATTTTTGAACGATATTATAAAATGAGACCTAAAAGCTCATGAAATAACCACTCTCTCATATTCTCAATAACCATCTCCAATTTCAGGGAATAATAAATCTGTTCCTGGACAAAGGTGTGATATCACAAGGCACGCGTATAGTGTCGGTGTCGCCGGTGGGCGCAGCGAAAGGCAGCAGCGGGTACCTGCAGCAGACGCTACCCAATAATGAGACGAGGACCGCGTTGCTCGGGAACTACCTGCTGTCCGAGGGGAGACCTGGCAAGGTATGAAGGGTTGAGTGTGCTAGTATATTTTGGTAGATTTGTGTAAGTAAACGATTTTGTTAATACGAGTATATGGCATCTTTACAATAAAAAGGCTTAATCACAAAAGTGCTTATTCTATACTTTATGTCTTGTAGTCACTATTTTGAAAAGTCCAATGTTATAAGAATGATGAGTTAGGCCACTTTTCATGAAATAGTGTTACAAGTTAATATTGCCTTGCCTAGAGATATCTATAATACTAAAAGTTCTAAATGCGTTCAACTTACAATTATAAACTTGTTATATATTAATACAGTTCGTGATTACATAAGAATAAATAAAAAATGCTTTCTTCTCCGTTTTCAGGTCATCAAAGTAGTGGCGAAAGAGAGAATCGGCGAGTCTAATTTTATCACCGCCATTAGAGAGACGCTAAAGAAACACTATGGAGATAAAGTTATTGGTAATTTATTTTGTACTTTTTCTCGCTTAATATTTTTCTATTACAAAACTATAAGTATCGATTGGACGTGAATAAAAACATATTCACATTTTTTCTAACAAAACTTGATAGAGAAAATTATCAAAGTCAAATAATTTTATTAAAAATAAAAAGTTACATGCTTCATTTTTTGAACGTCAATTATTTGTATATTTTCATTTCCTTGCTCTGGTAAATAGCTAAAGACGACGCTGAGTTTTGGCACTCAACACGCAATACCGCAAGAATTCGGCGGTAAGTGGGGAACAGAGTGACTTAATACTGGGCTCCCTCTACCTTCCCTGCTACATTACTGCACTGTACCTCAACACCAGAGCGAAGAAATGAAAAAAATAAATATTTCATATCCTCAAATGAGAATCGAATCCACAACCCGTCGCGATTACAGTCGAACGCTTGTGGCCCATCGCCACAACTGACATCTTAAACATTTTTATGAATATAATATGTAATTTCCCACATTCCAGGTCTCGGCGGCGCATTCTTACTAAAACAGGGTAAAGTGAAGCACCACGTGATGCCGGACTTCTCTGGGAGCGCGCTCTGCAGCGACAGCGACGTCGATGACTGGTTGCACTTCTTTGAGATGAAAGCACCCATTGTCCATCTTGGGACCATGGTTACTGGAGATTTGGTAAGACAATTGTTATAAATAAATATACGTAGTACAGTCGAGGAGTAGTGGCCACCCTTGTAACGTTATCTCAACTTTTGTGCACTCTTCACCCGCGCTTGGGAAGTAAATAATCAAAAGTAAGAAATATCCTACAGTCAAATCTGCGCAGCCTTACTAAATTATCTATAGATAACTTCAAAGCGGCCACGACTTGTCGACCGTACTGTAATTGCTTACGTATTTTCTTACAGTTTACTTCAGAAGGAAAGTTGAAAGTTAAAATAAGTAATAAGATTGCCGTTGTTTGTTTATAAATGAGGATTAAAATTTTAACATAAATATGGACAAATCTATCTCTAATGATCGTAATAAGAACCAGAGCAAAAAGCTAAACTGGACCTTTTTTTTAAAAAGAACAAATTTTACTATTACTATTTATGCTTTATTTTCCTTATCGTTCCAGGACCTCGACCTTCGTGTCCAGCATTTCCACGGCTACAGCGCCCACGGAGACGGAGGCCACTACCACTACGACACCACGCCTGGTGAAGTCCATTATGTGGGGTACTTCACGCTCGCGTCATCTGTCATACGTATTGATCCTCCTAAGGAAACACATGGGTTGGGTAGGGATTGATAAAACAAAAATTTATATGTAAAATAAATCTTGTTTTGTTAATGTGTGTTTTTTTATAAATGCCCCTTTTGTTGTTTGAAGCTACGGCCGCTCTCACTACGACACCAATACTCGCAAAGTCCTTTATGTGGATTACTTCTTGCTTCAGTGACTTGTTATACATGGAGTTCACGAAATTTTATTTTGCATATATTGTTTTCTAAATTTTAACTCAAAGGCATTATGCGCTGTTGCAGTTGTAAATGCAAAGACAAAAATATAAAATCTACTTCACGCTGTATCCCGCACGCAGCAGAGTAAGCAGAGGGAACCTAGTGTTAAGACACTCCGTTCCCCACTTTGCGCCGAGTTCTGGAGGCATTGCGTATCGAGTGGCGCAACACAACGCCACGCTTTGCCTGATACCAGAGCGAACAAATGAAAATATAAATGTAAATAAATATTTTATTTCCTCGAGTGGGGATCGGACCCACAACTAGTCGATTTTACAGTCACAATTTGAGCCCCTGCGCCACGACTGGCCTCAAAATATTTCGAATTTTGAATAATAAGCTACAATTTATTATTTACATAAATAAATATAGTAAAATATGATTGTTTTGACTGAGTAATAACCAAGAACTCTTATGAAATATGTTTACTTACATAACTTAAATATATCAGAATATTTAAAGACAAATAAAAAACAATGGAACAGGTGAAAATCTATTTATTAAATATTTACACTAAATGAATATACATGTAAAAAAAAATGTATCGACGACTAATGAGGTCTATTCTAGCATTATACATAAACACTAGAGGCTCAATTCCTAGGATCCCTTCTAGACTTGGCTTCTTTTTTACTTAAAAAATGAAACGACCCAGGTTCGATTTCCGCGTGATAAAAGAACATGTGTTGACGTCGAATACAATAAAAAGCATATTCAAAAATACCACCACTCGACTATCGACTAGTCCAAGATCTTTCATAGAAAAATAACAATTTCGTTTAGAAAATCGATTATAGCCTATAATTAATTAATATACACGTGAAAAATATAATACATATTATAAAAAAAAAGATCAAAATAACTTTATAACAAAGGCGATCTTAATTTTATTACAAAATGTATGACAAGAAAAACCTTATTTATGCATAAAGTATTAGATTTAAATATTTTATTCGAGTATTGTCTATGACATGTTTGTATCTAGGAGGTAATATAATAAATAAAAATATGGATATAGTAAGTACATTATGAAGTTAAGTTAAGCTAAACATTACATATTAACATATAAATAATTTAACTTGGAATAAATAATAGAATATAATATTGAGTCGGAGGCGCAATGTTTGTGGGTTCGATTTCCATTGGAAGAAAACAATGATTTTCCAAGTTGGGACGAAGTTAATCGTTTTCAGTAACTAAGATCTTAAACGCACAGCCTTTTCTTACTATCTGACATAAATTTGTGTAATGCTAATGTAATTAAATAATTGTAAACATACATGTATACAAAATATATTTTAAATGTTTGTCTATTATCTTAAAAAGATAAAATTATTTTAAAATTATATGGACCAAATTTTTAATTTTCAAGGCATATGAAAATTTTAAGAAGGTAAACTAAACGTTTTACAGGTTTAATTCCCCCTCGAAGGAATGAAATATTCAATATTATCATTTCCTCGCTCTGGTAATATGACAAAGCGCGTCGTTGAGTTCCGATAATCAAACACGCAATGCATCCAGAACTCGGCGGACAGTGGAGAACGGAAGTGTCGTTAATGGGAATGGAGTGTCTTAACACTAAATCCCCAGGTTCTCTCTACCTACCTTGCTATGTGCAGGATACAGCGTGAAGCTAAGCTAAAGCTATTTGGAAACAAAACTAATAAGGCGTTAGAAGCTTATGATATGACTCATTTCTAGCATTTGGTTTATTATTGGCATCCTAATAATTGTGGTTTTGATTGTCTTTTCTTACCCTTTTTTTATTTACGTATATCATTTATGGCAACTGTGACTCAGAGTACACTTAAACCAGTATTTATAAGCCGCTCCCCTCTCTTCCGTCTTTGGGTTTATAAATACGGGCCTTAAAACAAGTGTACCTCCACTCCACTTAAAATAAGTTTACCTCTTGATTAATTTACTTTCAAAACAGTAGTAAGAAAATAACAAAACAATATTATATATACTAAATATTAAAACATAACAAGGCAGAGTTGTTTTGAATGCACTTGATACTTGTGACTTCAATAATACTCAAAGAAAAAAAAAACTTATAGCTGGTTAGTTAAGTGCGGTGTGGGTTTCCACATCTTATAATAAATATAATATCACTAAAATGAGCGAATAGTGGAGAACGGAGTGTCTTATCTTACAGTAGATAGTTTTTTGCATGGTGGGAAAGATGTTACTACAATGAACAAAATATTAAATGATGTATTTAATTTATTTAATTGCTTCAATTATACATGACGGGGAAGCAGTGTAAGGAATTTTGATAGTTCTTACAAAAATGGACAAACTTCTAAATTTTAACGATATCATGATCTTCAATAAAGAACTAATAGTGGCATCTATTATGAAAGCTGTTACAGTGGCAGCATATACTTGCTTTGTTATAGTAGGTTTTAACTCCTTGGACTAATTGAGAATGCCTTTTTTATACAAATTTTGATTTTAATTTAGTATAGTCCGATTAATGAGACAACTAAGAAAATGAATGACTCAAATTTTTATCACATGAATACATATTAATTTTTAATTATATAAGTTATTATTATTTCATAGTAAATTGGAAGAAATAATATTAAAAATAATGCTAAATCATTGCATTTGTGTAAAAAAATAAAAATGTAGTTAATGAATTATGTAAATTTAATACATTACTAAGAAACAAAACGATATTTAAATAAAATATAATACAAAAGAATATTGTTACCCCCAAAGCGTAAATGATTAAATTTACATGTGTGATTTAAGAATAAACGTGACCGAGCTCAAAATATCTGTTAATTCTGTATTACTTAAAACTGGCCATAAAAAAGCGTATATTGTAAAAAATTGTGATAATTTCTCTATAAAAACAAATTTTGCTGTTGAGTCACTTTTTGAGGGTGTGAAAATTTACTTAGACAACATCACATCAATATTATGAATTAGCAACAAATATATTCCTATATTCAAATTACAATAAACATGTTTTATATCATACTCTTCATTACACATATAGTCTTCATACGAAAGCCAGAAATCGGGAGCTGGCAAATAAAATCACGGGCTGAGAAGTAAAATTAGGGAAATTGCAAATAAAATGGGGAAATGGGAGACAAAAGTCGGGAAATACAAAATGGGAAATAAATTTCGGGAACCACAATAATAAATCCATAATAATAAATCTACGATCTAAAGAAACGTACAGCCCGCACTACATATTGCCTGCATATGGGACACTCGGCTAGTTGCTTGGAGCAGGCGGTGCAGGCCGCGATGTGCCCACACTCGAGGAGGACGCACTCAAGGGGCGCCGCCATGCAGATTTTACAGCTTTCCTCAAAGGGCAGATTGTCTATTTCTAAAAAGTGATAATGGAATAGTCAATTTAAATTTTAAAATAATATTTATATAAATAAAGCTACCACTGACTTAAAAAGCAGTTCTTCTCTGAAGAGCCAGAGCCTCACTCTTCGTAATATCTCTGAAATACGAGTGAACAACAAAGTGTCCTGACCCTATATAAGTACCATTTTATAGAATGGTTCCTTTCAAAACAAAAACACTACAATCTTTAAAAAAAAACTTATATTCTCAAGTCACCCACCATCCCTATACTTCTCGTGATCCCTCCAAAGGGCTCTTGCTCGCTCCAGCAGGTCGGCCCTTTCCAAGCAGCCGCGGTACTCAACTCTGTTGCGGGCGAGCAGTTCCTTCAGTTGCTTCACGCTGAGACGCTCTAGTTCGGAGAGACGACGGAGCTGCTGGAGAGATACGCTAGCATCCGGGTCTAGGGGTAGAGCACCTGCAAATTTACAAAATATATAAAGGATCTAAAGGGTCTGTGAAAATTAAGTGAGGAAATTACTGGTGTTTTAGGGTGATGAGCTCACAGCAGCGTCTAAAACATGTGACCAAAGTGTAGGTTTAAAGGGGCCCTTTTAAAATATGCGTTAACTCCTGCATCGACTGTTCGAGCTCCTCTTGACACCAACACCAAATTCTTATTTATATAAATAAATAAGTAAAATGCCCCAAAGAAGATAATTTACTATTATCTATAATGCAATACAAATATTGTCAAGATAGTCTTGTGCTAACAAAAATGGAGTGATTGGAGACATAAGTATGTGTTAGCAAAATTATCAATGAATGCAGTCATCGTGGCAGATTCACGGACTAGGTATGTTTATAACGGCGTTGAGTCCCTCCACTCAATATATGTCTCAAATGGGATCGAGGGTGCAGTATAGTGTCTTATGACTAGGTTTTTTATCTTTCTGGATATGGACATAAAAACTTATGTACGAGTATACTAACGTGAGTGTGCCCCCTTCGTATTATTGGGGGCAGTAGGCGACGGTGGGGCAGACGCGTGCATGAGGGGCTCGTCTTGCAAGCTCGTAGTGTCAGCAGTGTCAGCGGTATCAGCTGTATCACCCGTGGCCGCTGTGGCACGGGACGCACTACGAAGCTCCAGTTCTGATGCAGCGCGTTGAGGCGTAGCGCCAGGGCTTAGACGGCGTTCAGCTGCGCGAAGGAGTACTTCTGAATCTGTAGAAATATTAATATAGATTGAACATAGCGAGATGTAACTTGTAAGTGATATATATTTTTATAAGCAAACATCTTCAACGATCCGACGACGAGGCCGGTCGTGGCGCAGCGGCAGGAGGTGTGACTGCAAACCGACTGGTTGTGGGTTCGATCCCCACTCGAGGAGATGAAATATTTACTTAAATTTATATTTCCATTTCTTCGCTCTGGTGTCGAGGTTAAGCGCGGCGTTGAGTTCTGCCACTCAACACGCAATGCCTCCAGAATTCGGCAGAAAGTGGGGAACGGAGTGTCTTAACACTAGATTCCCTCTGCCTACCCTGCTGTGTGCGGGATACAGCGTGAAGCTAAAGGAAAGGAAGGATCTTCAACGATCCAGGTATCATTCTCAGTTCAAGGGAATCATTATATTTATCTAATAAAATAAAAGTGTAAAGATGATGATTTTCACTGACCATTGGGCAAAGGATCAGCAGGTCTTGTGATAAACTCCCACCCAGTATCATCCAGATCCTCGATCTCGAAGCAATCAGTAGTGTCAACATGTACACTATCTCCGTTACCCTCACTGCTCTCACGGCTCTGCGCTTGAGCTGCATTTTCTGTTGCTGACACTCTGATGTCGCGTTCTCCACCTGGAAATTGTGACATAAATAAATAATGGATGGGATCAGAAGTTTTTTCATATTTTGAATGTATTGGATTACTAATAAGGAATCCAACCTCTTCGCCTGTATTGAATGTAACTGGCTGGTTTTAATACCATTAAATATGAGATTCACTATAAAAAAAACTATTTCTCACCATTTTTTAATTGTTTTTCAAGCAAGCAAAATGAACGTATGTGACGAAGAAATTCGGTACGTTTTAAAATTTTATTACAAAAAGGTAAAAATACGACGAACGACCACGACGTTTACGGACCTATCAATAAGAGTAGCACAAATGTGGTTCAAGCGTCTCAAGTCTTGAAATTTTAGTGTGAAAGCTGAGGCTCGCTCTGAACGCCTTGTCACAGATAAAATCAGTGCCATCTTTGAAAAAGTGGAGCAAGATCGACATATTAGTAGCTACGACATAGCTGAAGAGCTGGATATTGATTATAAAATACTAGATAGAACTCTTTAGGAAGCATATAGCTAACCTCAAAAGAACACTGTAAACACTACTTGATAGATGTTTTTAATCAGACATCTCAAAATTTCTATAGGATTGGGATCATGGCACAACCCATAAGATCAAGATCAAATCGACCAAAACAGCACATACATATTATAAATAAATAAAAATTATACCAAAAAAAATGTTCATTTGTACCTAATATAATATAGAAACAAATGTGTTATATACAAAAAAATATACATAAAAAAGGGTTAACTATTTGGCTGTTCTTAATACAACTCAATTCAATTGTTTGAATGAAGTAAAAATTTGAAGTTGAACTTTTAAAATATACTTTAAAATATTTAGTATACTTATTTAGAAATACAAGAAAGTGATGTCACTATATAATTTCTACAAACAATGGTGTTTTAAGATTAGGTTTATGTATTCAATTTTTAAATTTATATAAATTTTAACTTTTGTTATGGTACTATTTACCTGGTGTAGGAGTAAACCGTCTGTCAGGAATGTTATTTATATCTGGCGCAGTTCCGTTGGTAGGCGAGTGAGCATGAGATGAATTGAAACAATTACCTGAAATAATAAAAAATAAACTAAAGGGTTTTAGAAACATTTTTCGGAACTGTCAGTATTATCAGTTTTATATGAAGTTACTATAAAAGGGCTTAGAAAGCAATTTTGCTGATATGATATAGACATAAAAAACTGAGTTCAAGAATATTAACTAATATCATGACAATAATTCAATGATAATTTTTAAATAAGGGTTACGGACTAAAATACTGTTACAATTTGTGTGCAGAATAATGTTACAGTTTGAGGCCACTCGTGGCGCACGGGTGCAAAGAGTGACTGTACACGCGTCAGGTAGTGGGTTTCAAGTAGTAGTAGATTATTTTGACATCAACACATCTATATAATAAATTTTAAAAATGTTGCAACTTACTTCTATTATTAGGCGGAGCGGAATGGGCAGGGTTACGTAGATCAAAGGCAGAATTTATAAAATCATTAATATTATTGGTGAATCCCTTGAGCGAGCTGAAAGGACTGGCGCCGGCGCGCGGCCCGCGCCGCCTGTACGACGTACTGTTTACATGTGAAACGCATAATGTGACTAGTTCTTCTTTTTCTGAAAAAAAAAAATCACATTAGAATCTTTTGGAATATTATTAAGTACATAATTACATGTGTCTTAATTGTAAAGGTAATACAATTTCCCCTTTGTATAGAAGATTATTTTAATCTCCTCGATCTGGTAACAACATATGTAGTTTGCGCATCTTTTACACAAATACTCAGTTTTGTTTATACACTTTCCACAAACAACCTTTTTACATATTTTGCAGATGTTATTGCTCCTATTTTTTTACAAAAGCCAATTTGGCATGTCTTGCGTTCTCCTGAAGTACTAGATGATGGGTGATTATAATCTATGTTTTTGTATTTTTCTTTTCCTCCTTCTGTAAGTTCTTTGGCCAACAGTACACTCTCTGTATAAGATCAATTTTTCACTGTCTGATGATTCCCCTGCTTGCATACTTAAATTAGATTCCAACATCTCAATGTCATCATCATTTCGAATCAATCTTCAGATCCCAAACTAGTGTTTGGGAGTAACACACAAATATACAAAAATTTATCTCTTCTTCTAGATATATTTAGATAGAAAAAGGGCTTTTTGTCAAAAAATATAAAATTGAGGTTCACAATAATATTCAAAAAATATACTGTATAATTTTTTTCAATACTTCGAGTATTGAAAAAAATTATACTGAATAAACTAAGCTAACTAAGCAACTGAAACCTAAAAAATCTCTTGGCACTCAATTGATATTCTGCGTTTCGCTCTTTCTTTAGTTGCTTTTCGACATTTGTTTATCATTTGTTTTATTTGAAATGACGATATCGAATAACGGAGATAACAGATAGAATTAGTATTGTCGGTACATTCCTATTTGCTAGGAAGGTAGAGATAGGTATACCACAAAGAGAAGTTCAATATATCAAAACTTTTAAAGAAAATAGACTTCAATATATATTTCCCTCAATCAATGAATAAAAATCATTACAAGAGAAAAAATAAAAATGGAAACGGTTTCTGTAATTTCTCTTACAAAATTAAAGATGCGTCAAATTGATGCGACCCGTAAACCTAGTGTTAAATATAGTACAATATTACATATCTGTGTGAATTACTTGTTTTTATCAATTATTATCTTATCAGTTTTAATTACTTCTTTTTAATGATAAATCAATCTAAGGGGATTTTTCATTATGATGCCATTCAATTTTGTAATCAATGATAACAATGAGTGATTCAATTTTTATATATATTATCATAAAAAGATATAAAAAATTTTTTTGTGCAGTGTTGAGCTCTTTAGTTATGCTGTTCCATAGGGGGAGGGAATCTAGTGTTAACACACTTTGTCATTCGCTTCTGGTCCTATTTTTGAAACACTGCATGTTGAATGGCAGAACTCAACACCATACTTTGTCTTGACACAAGTAATGATAATATTTTATATATATATATATATATATATATATATATATATATATATATATTGGCATATATATATTTGTATTTTTATACCTTTATCTAAATAATAGAAATAAGATATTTTTATATGACAGCCAAGCAAAATGCTAACTGTGTTTTAGTGGGGATAATTTTGTTTTAATGAATGTAGTTCCTTTTAACTTTAATTATTTATTAAAATTAGGTACATTATTTAGTTGATTATAAAAATAGAAAATTATTTTGAGAACATAATTTCTATATTAATTATGACATGTTAATCTTCTTTTATATTTGTAATACATAATATATGTGTTATATAATTTCAAAACATGTTTATGTTAATGTTTGTGAATAAAAAATATCTTAAGATGAACTTTGTATAAAATTTTTCTTAATTGTGTATTGTAACCCACATAAGACAGTATAGGCGGAGGGAACCTTTAACCTATAGTTAAGACAGAGCGTCTTCCACATGGCTTCTAATATTATTCTTCTAATATTAATTATTATTTCACTACTTTGGTGCTCCTTTACAGAATGATAAAATAATTTTAAAAAAGCCAATAAAAATTAGTAAAAGTTATTAACTTTTACTATAATGATATTTGAATAATTGAATAATAATGATATTTTTAATTTCATTTATGTTACAACAATGTAAAATAGTAACAATAAGTTTTATGCATGATTTTGTCATCAAATTAGAATAATTGGAAACTAATCAATAAACGCAATCAATTACATTTATATTAATTAGAAAAACAATATATGTACTATTTATATGCGTTAAGTAAAACTGCTTATTCATTCAAAGATAGTTCTAGAACTTTAATCAATTTGATCATAGGTTTTGCTTGTTCTATAGAATACTTACCAACACAGCCTCTAGTGGAGACGTTTTGGCGTTGTAAGAAACATTGGAGGTCACGGACTTTCAAGTGGCTTATTGTTTGTCTGACCAAAGGTCTAGTCGAGAGGACCCTGCAAGGAACACACATAGTGCCTCCTCCTCGACGAAGGCACCCGCTGCAGTAGTACCTCTCGCATTCAGAACAAGCCCGTTTCCTTTTAAACACACTAAACTGAACCGCACAACTCTCGCACGGCATCTTTAAGCAATTATTTTCTCGTTCTATCATCAGATGTTATATTCTACCACTTTTAATTTCAGAAGTCATTTTTGCACACATTACCCTTGTAAAATCATAATTCATTTATTTTAATGATTTAATCTTATAATAATTTACTTTATAATTTAACACATTGAATGTTATAAAGAGTTATTTCGTATAAAAAAACCAAAACATCACACAAGTCACAACTGCCATCATGAAAAACAACGTTTCGTAGATGTTCACAGATTAAAGTGCAATTAAAGGATTAATATACCATAGATGATATATAAGTAATATTAGAATTATACAACGTAATGTTATTAATGATCTGGCATATTATTTTGCGCCTGTCATCGCAAAATCAGGCCATTTAAAAAAAAAAGATAATAATTTTAATTAGTTTAAAGCTGTTTTATATTTGGATAACTGATAAACGCTACTACTGTACGAGTACGAGGGGATAAGTTTGAACATTCAATATCTAGCAATGACTTGAACTTGGAACGATTTCATAAACAGAAAAACTTAGTACAAATTAAAGAACATAGTAACATGAATTATATATTTATAAAAACTAATAGATATTAATTAACTATGATTTCGGAGCTATCTTTTCAATTGATCGACAGAGGGCGTTGTCAGATAAAACAAGTCCAAATAATGGTGTACTTGAACATCGTTATATCATAAAATATTAGATATAGAATATTTCAACATTTAGAGAGGTCCAAAAGATATAACATTTTGTTGCCATAAAAACTGTCCATTTAAAAAAAATGTTGCTAGGTCATGTTGTAGTTTTTACCTCAAATTTGTCTGTTTTTAAATGAAAAGCTAAGGTACTACTTACTTTATCTTTCTAGGATTTTTTTCGAAATATAAATAAAGTGATTTAAGATTTTTATAAATTTTATTTGTGTAAAAAATTTAATATTCGTGCTTAATGTATTTTTTTTATGGAAAAAGACTAGGTAAACGAGCGTTCGGGTCACCTGATGGTAAGTGACTACCGCAGCTCACGACCCCGTGCAACACCAGAGGAGCTACAGGTGGGTTGCCGGTCTTTAAGGTGGGTTGGGCGCCGGAGCTCCTCATTACCTGCATAAAGCCACTACTTAACGCCGGTTTTAAATGCCGGAGGTGGTAGTAATGATCCGGTCAAGTCTGCCCATGTGTGTTGCCATTGCTGGCGACGTGACTCTACCACACGTACTTTAGTCGCCTCTTACGACACCACCAATACCAGGATGATCCTATTCTAGGCCGGGATCACACGGCAAAGTAAAACTTTGTCTCCTTTTATTAACGTAATATCTGCTGAATAATGTTTTTATATTTCTTAGTCTATACTCTATACTCCTAATAATTTGTATTAAATAATTAAAATCTTGATTTATTAGAAATAAAAGTCGCCTCGGTCAATCTCAGACATGATATTACCATCTCAATCATATCTTTTGCTTATTTTTTTTATAAAATTGTGTTTTAAATTTAAAAAATGAAAAAAAAAATCGTACGTATTTTTAAAAATAGCTTAAAAATTGTACATTATTCAAAATCAATTATAGATTATTTTAAATCTGGACTCATGATCGTATTTTGTTTCTTTATTTGAAATAAAGAAAAAAATGGAATATTCTACTCGCTGAGGACAGGATTCGAACCTGCGCGGGTAGAACCCATTGGATTTCAAGTCCAACTCCTTAACCACTCGGACACCTCAGCTGTGACACTTGATATCAAATTTAATGTCACATTATATAACTTTTTTCATACAACATGAGATTGGCGAAGTCTTTGGTGCACAACTGGTACGCTAAGGATATCCTAAAGTAAGAACAGAACAGAATATTGCTTTTAATATTAATATTTGTATAATGTTAAATTAGAAATAGTTTCAATGTTACCCACTGAACACTGAACTTAAAATATTATGTATTGTGATACACAACTCTTAATTATATCAAGTTGACCACATGAGTGTGGCTGGTACTTTTTTTATCTAAAAGTTATAAAGATATCAAATTAAAATAAAACACTTGAATAAACAAGTGACAGTCGAATAATTATATTGTACTTATTTCCCTTGTGTCAAATAACGCATTAAATAATTCGCTAATCGCTACTACCTTGATAAAGAGAGAATCTAATTTTTTTCAAAGGTTCATGTTTTGTCCTGGCTGGTAGGGTAGAAAGAGGGAGCCAAGAGTTAAATAAATTCAGCTCCCGTGCACTGCCGAATTCTTTAGACATTGCCTGTAGAGAAACTGCGAAACTCAACGTAATGGAAAATGAATGAAAAATGAAAATACACAATAATCTAATCTCTGATCTAAATTAACGCAAACTATTATCTAAATAGAATTTGTTCTCAAATTGTACATATTTTATTGATGTGACATCCAGTCAGATCTGGTCAAAAGTAAGTACATAGTTATATTATAAATGTTTCATGTAGCTGAGGTGTCCGAGTGGTTAAGGAGTTGGACTTGAAATCCAATGGGTTCTACCCGCGCAGGTTCGAATCCTGTCCTCAGCGAGATTTCTATATTTTGTATTTACCTAATTTTGCTTTCAATTATAATACAAATTGTATTCATAAATTGTTTTAAAGCGCTGTCTTCTCGGCTCTGAAGAGTAAGTAGTCGCATTTAATTTTATTCTTCCTTTTTGGCTCAAATAAAAATTTGTGCTCAAGTTTAGCTACATATGAAATTATTTCACAATCTATTTGATAAATTCACCATACGCGTTGCGGAGTGAGTAGCTCAATGTGACTTGGGCGTAGGACGTAGTAGGTTCAAGGGACCCTTTTCAACTGCGCGAGCTCATCTATCGACCTTAAATTCGAAATGAGTATTAGAGCAAGTGCCGTTTTCGAAGACCGTTCTGGTAATTATTAATGTTAGTCCCTACATGTACAATTTTATTTTCTTATTTTTGACGACAATCAAACATGGAGTGATATGTTTCCATTCCTCTCATCATTATTATCATCTCCGCCTCATTTTGTTATTTATCCGATTTATAAAATGTACCTAAGCAAAATAAATCTAAGTCGCTTCCGACCGATTTACGTTGAGAGATTAAGTAACGGATTTTAAATATCTGTATCGTCGGTTTCACTAATAGAGATGTTTTCAGAGGAAGTTTTATATAAAATTCACCATTTTATATATGAATACCCCAAACGTGCGAAGCTGCGAGTAGAATTCAGATTAACTTACAGACAGATACGTACGAAATTTTACATTACGTCCTAAAATTCAAAGTACATTGCGACTGTGCTTTTGTTTTATTGGTGCTCTCATACTAATACTCTTCACCCATAGACATTCATATAAACCTTTTAAAATACAGTATAAAAGAAAATCTATATTTTGTAGTCTGTCAAAGTTACCCTCATCAAATGGGTAAATTCGACACACAAAGAACCATTCATAAAAGTATAGTATTTTTTTTGTTATTATTCTTCTTAATAATTTATAATTTTTTCTATAAATTTTGTAGTCGGTAATATTGGTTCATGTTCATGAATGTACCTGATGTGTTAAAACAAGCTTAAATAATTTAAATAAACAAAATAATTGTAAAACTAGAGTATTAATCATTCCCTCCATAATGCCCCTCAAAATCGTCACCAATTACGTAGAGCCAGGCTCTTTTATACTAATTTAACTGATATCTATTGTAGATACGACATCATCATATTTTTTTTTAGTTTCAGACGGCAATTTATTCAGCACGTTTGATGTTAATGGTGCTAAAGTAACATTATCTTCATCTATTTTTGTGGTTCCCTTGTGCTGAGTCTAAAGTTTTTTCGTTTTTAAAATTAACATATAAATAAAAATAGTTAATAGTATTGTATCATACGGAAAAAATATCGAAACTATTTCGAAGTATCACTGTCAATGTTAACTTTGATTCGTTCGGGATGAATTAAAGTAAGACAATCTGGGTACAGATTGTCTGTACTAGTTTTCACTTAAATTTTAAATAAACCTCCTTAATCAGTTAATAAAATATCCTTGAATCAAGTATTAATCGAATCTGCAACGATCACATGCACATTTTGAAACTGACTCAATTCTATTTAATTTTTTTATAACTTTTTTATATATAATAAAAAAGTATAATAAAAGTGAATTGTATTTTTTAAGGAAAAAATGATAAAAATCTTATTATTTAAATAATTAAAAAGCTCGCTGAGGACAGGATTCGAACCTGCGCGGGTAGAACCCATTGGATTTCAAGTCCAACTCCAACTCCTTAACCACTCGGACACCTCAGCTGTGTACAATCGATTAAATATTTAAAACATTTAATAATAAAAAGTAGAGGCCGTCTAAGCGCAGTGGGAAAGCATCTGTGAACGAGAGGACTATGGGTTCGATCCCGATCGGAGGAACGATCTTATTTATGTAAGCAAAGTGTGGCGTTGATTTCCGTCACTCGACACTCAATGTTTCGTGTAGTGGGAAACAATTTGTCTTAACACAAGGTTTCCTTTGCCTACTCTGTTATTTTATTTTATTTATTTTTAAGGGAAACATACAGTACATTAAATATATTCTAATAACACACAAATAATAGTACAAATACCAATCAAGTTTGCACAAACTACAGATCTCGTTATATGCGGAGAAGATCTCGTTATATGCGGAATATACCGTGAAGCTAATAAGAAACTATAAGATATTTGGTCAATGTGATGTTATAGTTGCAACTATGCAAAGTCTCTGCAAAAAATGCATAAAGACAAAAAAAGATGTCAAAAAAATCTAAACAAAAAATATAACTTTATTACTATTTATTTATTTATTTAATAGTCGGAAACAATGGAAATCATTAAAATATTATAATATAATAATGTTTAAATAGTAAGCATCAAAACACTTGTATAAATACATAATAATCAATTTGTACTACTATGAATATTTTATTTATAGTATTGTATACAGCTGAGGTGTCCGAGTGGTTAAGGAGTTGGACTTGAAATCCAATGGGTTCTACCCGCGCAGGTTCGAATCCTGTCCTCAGCGTCATGTTTTTATTACTTTATAAAATAATAATTATTATTATAAACCTTAAAAGGTGGTTTTTTATGTATTTTTTTATTAAGCTTTAAATAAATAAAAAATTAACTAAATCTAGTTTCTTTAAATGACATTACAGTTTTTATAATTATTTTTTACTATATTTCTTCTGAACTCAAGATTGTATAAATTAAATAGTAATTACACATATAGTAGTAAAAAATATGAAATATATATCCATTTTTTAATTTATTTTATTTTGATCAGGAGAAGATCTCTTAAAACTATAACTTAAAAAACATTTATAGAACCTTCCAGAGTGCATGAATAAAGAGGTTGATGACAGTGGATAAGAAGTAAATGCTTGCTTGTCCTGCTAGTCAAAAACTGTGAAGCAAAAAGAAAAATGTCGACAGAAAAAAATATTCTAGCATTCCATGATTTTTTAACCCTGTGTGTACCCATCTTGTTACAGAGACGTAATGCTATCTCATCGTATGTTTAAGCGGTTCATTTATTTAACTTCACGCCGTAACCCGCATATATCAGGTTAAACAGGGGAAGCCTAGTGTTAAGACACTCCGCTCTCAACTTTCCGCATAATCCTGAAGGCATTGCGTGTTGAGTAGGGCAACTCATCTCATTTACAATAAAGTAAGATATATCTATAATTTTATATATAGGTACTTATAAATTTACTAAAAAATATATATTTCTAAAATTATGTATTTGTTTAAGATTTTTTTCTTTTTTTTTCGTATCATGTAAGGTATAAGAAGATCTTTATTATTCACTTTCTGACGTATCGATTTAAATGCTTAAATTTTTGCCATAAATATAATTATTTCTTTGAACCTGTAGCCTATTAGGTAATAATATATCAAACAAGTTCCTATATGCTCTAGAAAGGTCTATAAAAATGTATATAAATTATTATTATAAGGAAAAAATTGGAATTTTCTCAAGCATTCGGCGGGTTGTTGAAGCAAATGTTTCTTTGAAGTGGTGATTCACGCCTCAATCAGTTCTAAGAAGCGGTCGGGATGCTGCTCCTGGGTCAGGGTTCGCTATGTACTAAGATGAAAATTTAACACTTTTCAAATGTTATTTTAACTTAGTAAATTAAATAATATCTTAGAAAATGTAAAAAGTTGAAAGTAGCGAGTTTTGACATTTTTCAAGGAGGCTCAAATTTTGCTATGTAATTTTTTTTAAATGTATTCGAAAGATAATATTTTTTTTCATATTTATTAAGTTATTTTGTTAAACTTAAATATTTCCAGTTTAACGATGGGAAATATGGAAGTAAAAAGTCTATTGTTCGTTCGTACACTTAAATGCCTTGATGACTGCGAAACTATTTTTTTCTTTACTTATATTTTTCCTTCTTTTTTTCTTAAATTTTAAAAATACTTTGCAGAGTAGGTTGAAGAAATCTAGTGTTAAGACAATCCTCCCTATCGCCAACCTTTACAGCAAAAAGCTAACAGAACGAAGAAAGGAAAATAATTTTCCCCTAGTGGAATTCGAACACTTAAACGTCGCGTTTATCGTCATAAGATCAAACCAGAAAATAAATGCAATAATATTATTAAAAACCTGTCAGCCCTACGCAAACCGCGGAGAGTACAGTTAACTTAGAATATTTTTATAAAAATATGTACCTACTCACATAAAAGCGCCTTACAAAAATTATTCAGTGTTTTTATAAACTAACTAAACTTACAAATAGGTATACAACATTTTGCGAATAGATTTTTTTGCTGGCGCTAACGAACTGTTGACTTAACTTCTTGTTACCTTTTAAAAACAAAAACTAGAAGAAATTCTCGCATTTTTCTGTAAAAAAATATATAAAAAATAAGTAGCGGAGCTTCAAAGCGATTGACTGTATGCGCGATGGTTGTGGGTTCGATTTCTACTCGGGGAATGATTTAGTTTTATTTATACTACACGCTTTAGTTCGATAATTTGGGCGGTGTGTGGGATTCAGAGTATCTTAACACTAGGTCCTCTGCCTACTTCAATATATAACTACAGGATACAGCGTGAAGCTAAAATAAAATCATCCTTTTTCCGATGTTCCTTTCTCATAATCGTAGTTTTATATTAATAGCTACTGCTTAGCCTTTAAAAAAGTTCTCTTTTAAAAATTTATTATTTTAGTATTTAGTTATAACATATAATTTTTATTTTGCCAAGTAAGTATTCTATTTATAAATGTATGATAAATTTATAGCTTAAATACACTAAAATGATATGATTACTACGCTTATTATGGGGAAGCCCCTAATAATAATAGTAAAGCAATTTTTTTGTATGATAGTATCACATTTGGGTACAATAAGAAAAAGAATTATACCTACAAATATATATATATATATATATATATATATATATATATATATATATATATATATATATATATATATATATATGTATTTTTTTCAACTTCACGCTGCACCCCATATTGCAGAATAATCAGAGGAAATATAGTATAGACACTCCTTTCGCCACTTTCTGCCGAATTATTAAGGTATTATATGCTGAGTGGCAGAACACAACGCTGCGCTTTGCCTTGGTACCAGAGAGAAAATATTAATAAATAATAATTAAATACTCTTACAGGGTATCGAACCCACATCCGTATCGTTTACAATCAAATCCTTGTGACGGCCTCTTATAATTTTTTTTACACAAAACAATTTTCTTAAGACTTAGTATAAGAATAAGATAAAAGAGATAAGAAGAGAAAAATAACTTACATTCGTACATATTTGTAAGTAAGGCTATCGTGTCTTAATAAAAGTGTCAGATCGATTGATCTTGGTTCGATTCCTTTTTAAGGAAATGATGTTCTTGTAAACCACTGGACATATACTTTATAGCTTAACTTAATTTGATGTAGCTGATTTAATGGTTGAGCCAGGACCTGAGGAGTGGCTTCGATTTTGATCTTCAAAGATTACTATTACATATTAGTTCTTTTTAAACACAATTTTTCCTGTTATTCTCTCTTAATTACAGTTAGAGATCATGTTGCGAGGCGAATGTAAACTAGACGTTGACAGCATCTTGCATACAGACAGACAAATAATCATCATTTTTATCCTTTTTTATATATATAAAAGAAAGAAATGATTGTTTTTTTGTCAATCAATTGTCTATATTATGTACATAATATGTCATATAACGCGATATAAATATGCTTACTAGCTCGTTGACATTTGACTCTAGTTCGCAAACACTGTGTCAGCAATGACCGCATAATTTAAAATAGGCACTAAAAGTATTGTGCAATATGTATTTTTCCAGTAACATATTAGAAATTGTATACAAATTTAATAGTTTTTTGTGATTTTGTAATAAATTATAGAAAAAACTCTAGCTTACGCTTTATTCCGCATAGAGCAGGTCGCCTACCTCAAGGAAAACTTTTTTAAAGAAGACACTCCGTACCGAAAGTAGAGACTTTCTGCCCAATTTTCAAGACATGTATGGTGTGTGGTACAAGACAAATTGTCTTGTTATCAGAGCGTAGAAATTGAAATGATTCACTCCCACGATCGGGAATCGAACACACAACCGCTGTGTTTAAAGACATTAAATCGGGATTAATTATACATATTTTTATTATATTTATTTCTATTAAGCTGAAAAGTTTGCTAGGTTGAATGCGTCATATGCTAATATATGAAGCATCTTTACTTATAGATATCCTCTAGTTATTTTCATGTGAGAACTCGAGTGACAAATAAATTGGAAATAAAACAAACATAAAATATCAATAAAATTAAAACTTACATTTTACAATACAACATTTTAACTATTTTTCTAAACAACAATGAAATTATGGAACTTCATCTTCCGTTTTCTGTACTATTAGAAATATTGCTTACTACAGCCCGAAATTATATTTAATTCGCATCATCTTGATAAGACATTCCGATTTCCATGCTTCGCTCAATTTTCAAGACACATAGGTGTTGAGTGACAAAACTGACCTGAACTAAAACAACCACCACGCTTTTTCTACCAGAACCGGAGAAATGAAATCTAACGTACATATGTATATTCATTTCACCAAGTGTAAATCGAACCCACAGCCATCGTGATTGGAGTCGGACGGTGTCCCACTGCGCCATTAAGATTCAAACCATACAAAAATATTGCCTAAAGCATAAAAATGTACAAAAAATAAAAAAAAAAATATAAATCGTAATAATTTATTATCAAAACTGGAGTAGGTGACGTCACCGCATACGTATGTAAGTATCTCGCAAGTTTTCATTGTTCTTGACCGATAGCGTTCATGCGTCAGTGCCAATGGAATTTATTGATATATTTTATTAATTAATAAATTATTTTTTGTATATTTTACTCGCGGCTTGGTCCGTGTGGTCGATTGGAAATAACTTAGGGTCGTGTACGACACTTGCCTTAATATAAGTTTTTCCTTTTAAAAGGGTAGGCAGAGGGAACCTAGTGTTAAATCACTTCGTTTTCCGCTGAATTCTGGAAGCATTGTGTGTTGGGTGACGGTACTCAACGCCGCGTTTTGCTGCGATACCAGAACGTAGAAATGAAAATATTAAATCAAAATAAAATAGGGATCGAACTCACAACCAATCGCGTTTACACTCACATTTGTGCCCCGACGCCACGACTAGCCTCATGCTAATTTTAAATATAGAGGATAATTTTGACTGTAGGTACAGTCGGTTACATTGAAACGATTAATTTGATATAATATAACTTTCCTCGACAAATAAATAAATGATCTTACTAAAAAAAAATCAATTCGAAGTAATAATTCCTGAAATGAGATAGCTCCTCTTTCTGAAATGAGATAATGTAGAAAGAAGTGATACACCATTAGTATTTCGATCCATTACATTTATATTTACATTTCTTCGATCTGGTGTCGAGGCAAAGCGCGACGTTGAGTTCCGCCACTCAAAACGCAATGCCTCCGGAACTCGGCGGAAAGTGGGAAACGGAGTGTCTTAACACTAGGTTCCTTCTGCCTACCCTGTTGTGTGCGGGATACGGCGTGAATAAAATGTTTGCTTAATATATAGTTTTCTACAGCATTTTAGTCGCGACTGAGTGCTTGATGACGTTGTTTTAGTCACGACACAAAAGCGCAAGATTATTGTAGATCCAAACCGAATTCGCGGAATAAAATGTAAGATAAAGCTTCGCTTTCCTTATCGTAAGAAGGTATGACGGTTTTAACACGGCATACTTATAGTTACTATAGGTAACTACTATAGTATAGTAGAATGAACAAAACAAAAAAAATATATAAATTTTTAGCTTTAAGAAGGAACCTAGTATTAAGACACTAGGTTTTTCATATATCACTATACTTTCGAGACATTACGTGTTGAGTAGCAGAACTCGTCGTCGTGGTTTGTCTTGATCACCACAGCGAGCAAATAAAAACTCATTCTCCCGAGTCGGAATCAAACTCATAACCACCGCGATATACAGTCAGATGTCCGGACCGCTTCTCCACCACGGCAACTATAGGATAAAAAGTAATTGTTTATTTTTTTACATTAAAAAAATATTTGTAAGGCCAACCGCGGTGCAGTGTCACAAAAGTGCGACTCTAAACGAGACAGATTGTGGGTTCGATTCCTTCTCGAGGAAAAGAAATATTGAATACTTCCATTTCCTCGCCCTGATAAATAGTCAAAACGCGGGTTGGAATTACGCCACTCAACACGCAAAGTTTCTAGAATTCGGTGGAAAGTGGGAACAGAAGTGTCTTAACAAGATAACACTAGGTTCCCAGGCCCCTCCGCTGACCCTGATATGTGCTAAAAAAAATAATTTTAAAAGTTTGCATTTGCCTAGACCAAGAACAGTAGTCAGTAGTCAGCGTCAACGACCCGCTGAGTCAGCCACCGCCAGTCACGCCACCGCGTACGGTATCTGCAGACAATATAAGAATTGCATATTTTTCTGTATTAGTTTAATAAATCTATGAGTTACACTTTTTAAGAAAACGTAAAAAAAAATTACGATACGGGTTTCAACCGCACTTTTTGTATGTTTTATAAAAATATTTCTTAAATGTGGAATAACACTTGACAAAATGTTATGAGCTTTGAATTATTTAATTATATAAGTTTAGAAATAATAAATTAAATTGATTTTTTTTAATAAAATTAAGTGGAAGAGGCTGATAAAACCTTTTTTTACCTTACTTTTTTTAATGCATAAATCAGAGTAGGCAGAGGGAAGTAGAGGGGGAAGAGTCTAGTAGCTAGGCTAGTGTTAAGACTGCTGTTGTTGTTGAGTAGCTTAACTAAACGCCGTATTTTGTCTTCCAGAGCGGAGAAATGGAAATTATACAAATAAAATTAATTATTCCTCGACTGATAAGCGATAATCGAACCCACAGCAGACGTCAACCGCTATCCCGCTGTGCTACGACAGCCTCAATAATAAATTTAGCTGGGTTGTGATATAAGACACCGCAGAGTAAGCTACAATTATATAGCACGTGCGTAAAATTAAACAATATAAGTAAGTATATTCTATATTAGAATGACAGCGATCGAACACGAAATTTGCAATATATGCATAATCATCTTAGGATTTAAAATAAATTATTTTTTAACAAAAAAAAAACCGATTTCAAACCACGAACCGAAAAGTAAAAAATAATTTTACATAGAGTAAAACGTATGTACTTTGATTTTGTTAAACAAAAATAATCTAAAAAAGATTTTATGATATTGAGGTCGGTGTCAAGTAAAACAAACAAGCTTAGTTCCATATAGTAGGTACCTAAGGTTATTGTAGCATTAGCTTGACACCGACTTTAAAATTATAAAATCTTTATTTAATTATTTTTGTTTAACAAAATCAAAGTACGTTTTACTCTATGTAAAATTATTAGTTCGTTGTTTGAAGTCTGTTTTTTTTGTTAAAAATTAATTTATTTTACATAATAGTCTAAAAAATCATTTTCCCTAATGTAAGAGCTTCACGCTGTATCCGGAAGAGCAGGGAAGGCAGAGGGAGCCTGGCGTTAAAATATCCGTTTCCCAGATTCCACCCAAATTTGAAACATTGCGTGTTTTGGTGGTGGAACTCAACGCAACATTTTGTCGTGTCACCAGAGCGAGGATATGAAAATGAAAATAATTCATTACTCCATGTGGAAATCTCACCCACATACTATACACACACCATATACTAAAGCGGAGAAACGAAAATAGTTATTGTTAATTTAAAAATAGATATAAATAAATAAAAGACGAGTCGTGGCGCTGGGGCACAATGTGAGGCTGTAAACGCGACTGGTTGTGGATTTGACACTCACTGAGGAAGTGGAATATATATTTAAATTTCTATTTCCATTTCTTCGCTCTGGTGTCGAAAAAAAGCAGAAAAGCGCGACGTTGAGTTCCGCCACTCAACACACAATGCTACCAGAATTTGGCGGAGCCGAGCGTCTTAACACTAAGGTCTCTCTCCAATGCTGTGTGCGGAATACAGCGTGAGGCTGACTTTAAGAAAATAAAAAAATAATTATTATAATCTACAGTAAAATACTATATAAAATACGATTCACATATAATCACTTACAACCAATCGATATACATATTTATAAATTGGTATTTGCGACCTGCGCCCGCCCAGGCGTGTCTCACCGCACCGTTCGACGCCACTTCACCCATGAAATAACCTTCGCCGCCTCACCTTATCTATTTCTATATATAATATAAATATAAATATGGTATAGTGATGGGAATTTATCTAGTTGAACGACTGTTTGATCACCGTATACTGGATAATTATAATTTTTTAGGAAAAGACTTTTTTTTTAAATAGCAGGGTAAGTACATTCCGGGTTCCTACATTCTGCCGAATTTTCGACACTTTGTATGTTGGGAGGCGGAACTCAACGCCGTCGCAAACTAGAAAATATAGTAACACCTCGAACTCCCGCCTTTTGGACAACGACCAAGAGCTCTACAATTTCAACTAAGATTTTTTTTTATAATTATAAGGCGCAGTGGCGCAAGCATGCGGCTGCAAACGCGACACTTGTAGGTTCGAATCACACTCCCTCCCAATCTCCCAATCCCACGGAGAAATTAAATATTTAATATTTTCATTTCCTCGCTCTGATCACAACACAAAACGCTGTATACAGCGCCACTCTACAGAGGAATGGAATGTCTTAACACTACGTGTCGTCTGCTTTCTTCGGGATATAACGTAAGCCGAATGATAAATCAGAATATTTATTCTGATTTCTTATAAAAATAATTTGTTATGATATAACTATGTACTATTTTAGGGCGGAAAAGTTCATCCAGCCGTCTCTCCCTTCGTCGAGTGATTCGAGCGTGAAATTAATCTCTAAAGCGTTTAGAGGCAAGTTGACCGTCAAAATTATTACCTGATGAGATTTGTAAGCCCTAGGCTATATGTGGTATGGTTTAGTTAGGAATATTCGTGGATTATCTAGAGATATTTTCCGAGCTGGCCTGGCCTGCGATATTTTGTATGGCTTGAGGACTATGTGAGACGAAACTTAATATTACATACCGAGAGATGTATGTTAAATTGCAGATTTAAATATGTTTCTATTTTTCATAGCTTTACGCTGTCTCACGAACATAGCAAGGTAGGGTATCATAGAGGGTATCATTGAGGCACATAGAGGGTATCTGAGAATTTAATGATAAGACATTCCGTTCCTACAAAGACACTTTCGTGTCAAAATTCTGTCGAATTTTGAAGACATCGCGTGTTAAGTGGCGGTACTCAACGCTGTGTCTTGCCTTGTTATCTGACCGAGCAAACAAAAACATACCAATTATTTTATTCTACCGAGCGGAAATCGAATACACAACCGCCGCGTTTACAGTCGCATGCATATGCCCCTACACCATGACGACCGCAATTTTAGTTATAATTATTTTTTTTACTGGAAATAATTAATTAAAAAAAAGCCATTTATAAAAAAATGCTAAATCTTTTTTTAATAGCTTTGAGCTGACTTTTTTGTGTAAAGGTATTTTGCTCTGCTATTCCTACACGTATCAGAAATATAATGCAATGGGACTTTCCTTACAATTTGATATTATTTGTACTTTTTTCAATTGTTAGACAAAATGAAGCGTTGAGCTCCGCCACCGAACTCTTTTAGTGTGGTCATATTCACAGTTTATACGAGTTGTACGTTTATACAATTACATGATAGAAATTTAACAGAAGATTCGTTTTATTTGTCCTGTCACAATAATTTTTTACCAGAGGAAAACGATACAAATTTTTTTTTTGAGCAGGGTCCGACTTCACAGCAATATCAAATATACTCATAGTATACAAATTATTTTATGTCCTTAGGAGACAGATGGTGGAGTTGACTTCCGCCACTCAACATGCGGAAAATGGGGAACGGAATGCTTTATGAATAAAACTAGGACTCTTGCCTCTACCATATTATATATACCATGGGATACAGTGGGAAGCTAAATAGGTTCAGTCCTGAAGTTGGATTTTGCTTTTCATTTACGGCT
This sequence comes from Heliconius erato x Heliconius himera, assembly GCA_013421005.1. Taxonomy (NCBI): domain Eukaryota; kingdom Metazoa; phylum Arthropoda; class Insecta; order Lepidoptera; family Nymphalidae; genus Heliconius; species Heliconius erato x Heliconius himera. The sequence goes on along the minus strand of JAATLQ010038049.1, from coordinate 12,299 downwards.
ACTTAAACATTTTATGAATGTAAGAAAAATTCTATTGTGGGCGAGATCCGCAAGGCCACTCTATCGTAACGCTAACGAAACTTTGAGACGCTTGTGGAAATTAATGTTTTCTGATACCCATATTGTATGTTTATGAAATGGTTCAGCATGTTTCAAAAGAAGATTGGTAAGAGCTTGCCATGTTCTTGTTTCCGGTCAATTATCAGCTTTACAGACTTAAATGTAATGTAAGAGGTAAACGAAGCACGGGACACCTCGTTTGGCCTTCAAGAACACAGTACCGACGACACTGGAGAACCTTTCGTAAAAGCACGAGGAAGGGGAGAGTATGTGAAGAGGTTGATGACGAGCGAAACAGCTATGCAGAGATTTGGTTCTCCTTCTTTCTGGCTACTCTACTAGGGGTAAAGCGTAAAGCTAAAAAAAGATAAAAGTAGCGGATTTTGACGTCTCCTTACATTTGGATTGAACATAAAAAATGAAAAAAAATTAAAAAGTAAAAAAAAAATAAACATAAGTAAAATTACCTACGCTTGTTAACTCTTTGAAGTTGTACTTCTCGTTGACCCACAATCCCGAAATTGGTACGAAAGCCTCGGTGGGCAAGTTCGACTCGCACTTATAACCGGTTTTTTTATAAAGATAGTTTAGATAGAAGTTTTTAGATATTTTACATGGGATATTCAAAACGCCTGCCTGTTAACGTTCTTTGTCAGAAATTAAAATTAGTACATTTAAATTACTACAATAATTTTACCATAGTCATGAAGCGCCAAAAGTTACAACTCCAGCGCATGCGCGTTTATTTAAATTAATATTGTTTTTAAATTTATCTGCTGTTCGCGGGATGCAGCGTGAAGCTGATTTATAATATTAGTAAATAGGTAATACTTACAAATATATATTATTCGACAAATAATTCGAGAAGTGAAATGTTAATACTCTCATTTTTTCACTCAACACGCAATGGGGAACGAAGTGGGAGCACTAAATTCTCTTTGCCTATCTTGCTTAGTGTAGCTATACAATATGAAATTAAAAAAAACCAGCGTATTGACATATGTATAGACTTATGGTAAATTAAAGTAATTTTTGTAGTATGTCGGTAGCATAGTCGACTATCTTCCAACATTGATAGCAAATGCTATAAATAAAGGCAAAAAAGGTTCGAAAATTTACAAAAGGTATATAGATTACGGATCACTGAGGCAACACTCTCAGACTATGCAAGAAAAATGTAACTTTTAAATGTGAATTAGATATTCGCAAATTTAGTAAACAAGTGAAGTAACAAACATTATTTTTTACAAATCGTAGAAAAAATTACTGTGGCGGGATTTTAACCCGCGCTTCTTGGAAACCGTCCTCTCTGCTCTGCACTCTACACTCTGAGCCTTACGTTCTAGTCAAGCCAGAGTTGATTTTTTTCTTAAGATCACTAGACGTTCCAAAATCATGTGACATTGGAACATCGAGGTAAGATGACAATGTAGTCATCTTTCCTTCTGATAATTTATAACGATTCGATTCTCCCTCAGGGGAATTAATTATTTTTACTTCCCGGCTCTGGTAACGAGACAAAGCGTGATGTTGAATACGAAGTGAGTCGCAAATTGCGGGGTGCGTTAAGAAACAAGTGTCTGTAAGTGTACAGAGGGTACATCACTATGTACCCTACATAGTGATGTACCCTCTGCGAACCGTGCTATGCGGGATACAAAAATATATATATTCAAAGAACATTGAACTTGTTTTGTTTTTATTTTTAACTTACGTTGTAAATCGATATATGCAAAAAATTCAGTAGACTCCCCTGATTGAAGAATACAAGAAAACTTATATAATTACAACATTTCAAAACAGAATTTTAATCAGTGATAAGAATAAGTGTTTGACAGCACACTATGTTTCTGTGTCCAACTTCTATCAATTTCAGTTTATATTAAAAATCACGACATTCCTCGACTTAGATGGACGATGTGCGTCATTGGAGTCTTTCACCACCAAACAGGTAAAGTGAAAACTACTGAGAAATATACCAACATATACCTGTTTGGGGAATCCCGAAAAATGCGATAAATATATAGATTAATTATCTACATATACTTTTATACCTAATATTATAAAACCTAATATTATTGTTCAGTTGAATGCATTAACATCAGGAACTACTAGTCGTATTAAAAAATCCCCTTCCCAGATAGCCTATTTGTTAAGGAAGGATATATGCTATTTACATCACTATAATATCACATATCTCCGGAAAGAGTTACTTCGGCCATTTAGTATTATACACATACTGCTTGTTTTCATTTGCACAAGCGAAGTCGCAGGTAAAAAATAGTTAAATATACGCATATTGATATTGATATATAGATGATCACGGAAGTCACACTGTAACTAAAAATTACAGCATAAAAATGGCTTCACCAAATTTATATATGTTAGTTTTATGAATATATAACCGCGACCTTTGGCTTGTTGCGAGCTTTATATTACGAAGAATTCTTTAAACTCATCTATTGGACTTTCATAATGGTGACCGAGACCCAAAAAAAATATTACTCATAGTACAGTATGTTTTATGACACCATCCAACCACTATTGGCATGTACGAGTATGTGACTGTCTGGTTAAGATTATCATGATTATATCATTGTTATATTAAAAATCAGCTTCACGCTGTATCCCACATGTAGGCACACGGCATGGTAGGCAGAGGGAACCTAGTGTTAAGACACCCCGTTCCTCACTTTTTGCCCGATTCTGGAGGCATTGCGTGTTGAGTGGCAGAAGTCAACGCCGCGCTTAGCCTCGACACCAGAGCGAAGAACTGGAAATATAAAAAAAATTGATTGCTTGAAAAAAAAAATTAATATTATTATATTATTAACATTTTTTTCCAATTCCAACAATATTAAGTACCTACATACAAAGATGCCAAGCCGATAACGCTCTTTTTTAGAAGTCAGTTAAAAATAATCTATCTATCCGCCTACTAGGTGTCGACGCTAACCAAACCCCAGCATATATCGTTACGGAACGTAACTAATACAGATGACATCTCCGACCGCACAGCATCCTGTTACAAAACACACGGGCTCATCTCGCATGCCTCTAGAGCACGAGGTATTTACTTGTTTACTTGAGGAATTAAATATTATTTTCAAACATAATTATAAATAGTTACAACTTTTATAGGCACTCTGTCTTAGTGTAAACGCGACGGTAGTTAATTCGATTTCCATTTGGGGAGCATGAATATTTTTCATTTTAAAACACGGGGCTAAGTTCCGTTACTCAACAAACAATGTCAAGAAAATTAGGTGGAAACTTGGAGATGGAGTATTAGGTGGAAACATGGAATGGACTTTCAATGGCATATGCGGGGTACATTGTAAATCAAACAAAATTTCTGACTCTTAATATAATGGGCTTAGGTTTTTAATTAGTACTAAAACCCGCAATTTCTGTTTTTTTTCTTTTTTCCCTGTAAGTGAGAGAAAATATGCGTTTTACTTGTATTCTATAAATAATGCTGGAACAGTCATTAAGGAAATGGTAGCTGTAATGGTAGCTGGATAGTCCAGCGATCATTAGCCGGAGTGATTGCTCTCTCACTCCTGCTGTAAACCTGTCCAATCAATTAATTGGTGTAATAAGTCATATGGTGCCGTCGTGCTGTTGTGGTGTCAGAACAAGTTTATTTCTGATGGTAGTAGATTCTAATCGCGAGGGACAATTAATGTTGTTATTAAGTTCCTTGGTTTATACGATATTTTTTAGTTTTAATAAAGCTATTTGGAGGTTTATTTGAGGCCACTACTATTTATTATAAAGTGTTCGAAATATTAGTTTTTCGAAATGTATTTTTGAATAGGTACTAAACGTAATACATACTACAGTAATCATTGAATACTATATATTTATTAATATTAAAAAACTAAAAATTAGTTAGAACGCGATAATCTCAGAAGTTATGGGTTCGAATTAAAAAAATATTTTTGTGTTGGATAGTCCCTTTTTTGAGGAAAACTAACGCGGTCATATAGCCGGTAGTTACTCCTACTACTTATATCACGTTAATCGTTTTGATGAAACCTACAATTCCGGCGGTCCGAATTACCTGTACACTCATAGTGTCCCTATGTCATACAAATTGTTTAGTTATATTTGAGCCTGCAGGTACAAGCTAGTTTATTTATTTAGTTCCACGCTATATCCCGCACATAGCAGAATAGGCAGAGGGAACCTGGGAAACTAGTATTAAAACATTCACTTCCCATTAAAACACTTGAATTTCTCACCTCCCACCGAATTTTGGAGCCATTGCGTGTTGAGTGGCGGAAGTCAACGCCGCTTTTTGCCTCGATACCAGAGCGAAGAAACGAAAATATTAAATATTGCCACGACTGACCTCATACATTTTTAGAAACAAAAATAAGTTATTTTCTTTACATTTTCATTCCATAAAATATATATATATTTTCTCTTTAATTAAAAACAACACATTGTGTATCTTCTGACACAACTAGCACGGTCCGAGTTACGTATACATATTGGATATTTTTTCAATTTATTTCAGCCCAGTTTTAAAAGGCTGACCTCACTGTGTTTGTTTCTAAAAAAACTTCTCGACCTTATTTGGCACGTCCATTCAAAGAAGGCACAGATTCCTTTGGGAAGAGTTTTTTTTTAATTCGAAATTCATGAACATGGGCAAAGTTAGCACAATTGTTGTATTTTTTTTAGTAAACACGTTTCTAGCAGTATATTGTAGTAATATAAAAATTTTATATAAGATAAAGTTTTGTGTTGATATACTATTTTTTGTTAAGAAGTTCTCTATATGCTTTAGGGGCTTAAAATTAGATAATATTTAAGCAGTTAGCAATTATGAAAATAAGATTTGTGTACGCATACAAACTTTTAATAACATCTATTTCACGCTTCACACTGTACCCCGCACATAGAAGGAGAATGCAGAGCGTTAAGACACCTGGAAACCTGGTGTTAAGACACTCCGTGCCCTACTTTCCGCCAAATTCTGGAGGTATGTGCTTTGAGTGGCGGAATTCAACATCGGTCTTTATCTTGTTACAAAAGTAACAAAATAAAAATATTAAATGTTTCATTTTGAGGCCAGTCGTGGCGCAGCGGCACGAAGTGTGACTGTAAAACCGGCTGGTTGTGGGTTCGATCCTTACTCGAGGAGATGAAATATTTACTTAAATTTATATTTCCATTTCTTCGCTCTGGTGTCGAGGTTAAGCGCGGCGTTGAGTTCTGCCACTCATCAGGCAATGCATACGGCAGAAAGTGGGGAACGAAGTGTCTTAACACTAGGTTCCCTCTGTCTACCCTGCTGTATGCGGGATACAGCGTGAAGCTGATTTATTTTAAATGTTTCATTTCCTCGAGTGGCAATTGAACTCACATCGGTCGCACTTACAGTCGCTACAGTTCCACCGATCTCAAAATATATATTTTACAAATGTTTACAATTAGTGATTATTATTCAAAGAAAGATAGGAAAATCTGTTTCCTAGCAACCTCAGTGGTATTTCAGCACCGTCTAGTTGATATCTATAATTTTTCTCAGAAGTCGTTTAGTAGATACTGCAAATATTCTTCAAGGAAAACATATAAACCTATAATAAGTATGGTAAATATGTTTATACGTGTATTTTTTTTATAAGTAAAGAAATTACAGGTAAATTCTTATTTCTATATGAATTAGTAAGAGTAGTAAAGTGATGTAATATAGCCTATGTAGCCTCCCCTGATAATATGTCAATTCTACATAAAAATATTTTTATAATTCGAGTTGAGGCCAGTTGTAGCGCAGGGTACAAGTGTGTGACTGTGAATGTGACTTGATCTCGGTCGTGCATTCGATCTCCACTCGAGGAAATATTTTTTTTTTCATTTTTTCTTAATTTTTTATCAAATTTATATTTTCATTTCTTCACCCTGGTGTTGGTGTTGAGTTTCGCCTCTCAATATTCAATGCCTCCAGAATTCGGCGAAAATGGGGAACGGAATATCGTAACACTAGGTTCTCCCTGTCTCGAAAGAACTCAAATTTGGACTACAAAAGGAATGAAAACTAATAGGGTACTTCCGGTTAATCTAAAATTATGAAATTTAGTACGTAGTATCTACAGGTAGTATTAATCTGAAATCTATACATTTGTGGTAGTACTAAAAATAATAACCTTAAAATGGGGACAAAATTTGGTATTAAAGCCGCTGGTTAGGTATCAGATGCCGAAGGTTAGGCTCTGGCTGTAAAATTGATAAGAATCTTCAAAGAATCAGACATTCACTGCGTTTCCCTTTTTTGCCATATTATTATTATTTACTATTTCATTTAACACAATAAGCTAATAGTATATATTGGGCTATAAGGCGAATGCTTAAACTTTACTGTCTTTTGAAAATTGTTAAATTAATTACATTTTCTTATTTTAGACTCAATGACCAGTGGCAGGCTTATCAGCAACATTAGTAGATTTTTTTTACTATCTCATTGAAATTTAAAAGCTTCTTTCAATGTCTAACACATTTTATCGATGACTTTCCCTTTTTTATATATATAACCATGCAGAAAAAAATCATATTCTTTAGTAAAACAGTACGTGTGCCTCTTCCCAACCAGTAATTGATCTCTGCCCACAAGTTTCATAAGTGAACAGAAAGGTAAGGGCGGTAAAAGCTTAACAACTTTTACCTAGAAATTGTGGAATCCCCCGTTGCCAATACTTTACGTAATTATATATTGTGAACTTAAATATTTCCTTTGAATGAGACTTCAGAGACCCACAAGATTCGTGTTCAAGCTTCAAAATGTATATAACAGAATGTTAAATTAAATACTTACTACCTTTATATACACATCTTCACGCTTAACATGGAAGACAGAGGGAACTTAGTGTTTAGACATTTTGTTCCCCACTATGCGTCTTAATTCGAAATATTGAGTTGTGGAACTCGATACTATACTTTAAAAATAAATAACATAATTATTCCCCCGGGTAGGTATCGAACCTACAACTGTCGCGCTAACATTTAAACTACAGATGCTTTTCTACTACGCCGCGACAGCATTATATATTTATGTATATACATAATAGATTGTTTACACAATAACCTTATGAAAACTATTATAAAAGTTGTAAAAAAAAATTGCTTAATAGCATATATTTAAAATTTATTATTGCAAATATGTTATTCGACATTTTTTACATTGTGTACATATTTAATTTTTTGACTAATATCATATTTATTTTATGACTCAACAATTTTACTATTATCCAAAAGTAATTGCAATAAAAACACATTTAATAAAAAAACAACTAATATTTTTTTTTCATATATACGTACATACAAACAAACAAACATACAAAATAAATACAAAAATTAATTAGAAATTAGGCAAGTGTCGATGACCTGGCGATGATCGCAAATCACCGCAGAATGCAGGTCGCTGCATGGAAGGCCGTTAACGCGCGCGCAGCGAAGCCAGCGTACAGCGTAGTACCGAGGTCCGAGACCGAAGAGACACTCGCGCCCCGGCTCCCAACGCGGCCGCACGCTGTGGCAACACTTGGAGCCTGTATATATTATATATTATATTATATAGAAATACGTGATCAAGCCACACGTGTCAGCCACACGCCACAAGCCACGGTCCAGACACAGTGTCAAGCCATAACGTGCTGTTCTGTCAAAGTTGTTATTCGTGTTTGTTAAGGTAAGTTTAATTCATTTTATAATTTACCTACCCACCCAGCTTTTTTATTAAGATTTTGTATTTATTATTTTTGTGTTATGTTTTATTGAATTTTTAATATTTTTTTTTGTGTCGTGCAAGTGTGTCGGTATAAAAAGTTTGTAATTATTGGTGAATCGTTGAATCAATCGGTGGTATCGTTTTTATACATAAGTAACTTCTGCCTAAAATATATATATCTTAATATATATTTAAAAAAGCTAATATATTTTGTATGTTTTACTTTTTTATATATATGAAAATAATATTTAATTATGAATGAAGCTGTCGGCATTGTTGTCATAGTGGACTCGTCGCCGTCGTCTCCAGTGACAGGTTAGTTCTGCAAATCGATGAAAATGACACTAGAATCTTATTTCTTGAAATATTTTATTTAAAAATATGCGTATATATATTTTTTAAATATCATTGAATATTACATAGTCTTTATTATCATATTGTAACATTTTTGGTAGGTTAAATTGGTAGAACAGAACTATTTTAGTGCTAAGAGTTGGTAGTGTCTTCGTACATACTAACATGCAAATAATAAATAAGTAATATTATGTTAAAGATATATACGTTATTTATCTTAATTGAGAATATGTACCTATTATGTATACGATTATTTGCAGTTAGGCATATTTATTTTCGATTTTTAATGAATAATATTATTTATTTTTTAAATTTTTTCATTAAAAAAACAACAATTTCATACTTTTTCAAAGCCAGCAGAGTATGCAAAAGGAGCCTAGTGTTAAGACACTCCGTTCCCCACGCACCACCCAGTTTCCGAGACGTTGCGCATTTAGTGGAGGAATTTAATGAACTCAAACACTCTACCAGACTATTGAAATGAAAATAATTTCAATGTAGTCATAGTATTGATATATCACTGTGTTCGCTAATTTTTGATCTAAATAATATTGCGTAGTGAGGCCGAGTGGAGTCGGTAGAAGTAGGTTTAATTTACATTCGAGGTAATTAATTATATCCATTTATCTATTATTGTAACATGAAAAAATATTCCGAATTTGGGCGGAAAAGTAGAGTTTTGACATTAGGTTCTCTCAGTCTACTACGCTATATGCGGGATACAGCGTAAACCTGAGAATAATATAATTTTCCATTACATTGTAGATAAGGCTGCGCCGGCGCATCAATGTGAATTCTAATAAGTGACGTAATGATCTTTGACCGCTAGAGACGAAAATAATGTGATATTGACTTTAAAGTATTTGCTGTATCGTTTTTTTGCGTTTATTTATTTATATTTAAGATTTTATTCTAATTTGCGAGGCAGTAAAATTTTACTTACAACAGATAAATATATAGTACTCTATGCCTACCTTGATTTATTCAGGATATAGCGTGAAGTTTAAAAAAAATGTATGTGTGTATTTTCCTAATTTACCGAAATTTCAGTCCTCCAGAATTCAAATCCCAGACCGTCGTGTCATGACTAACTTCAACTACAATGGCGGCAATTTATATAAATAGCTTTCGTTTTAGCACGGCTTCGCCCGCGTGGTCAGATCAGCTCTGGTAACGAGGCAAAAATGCAGAATTCGGCGGAAACTAGGAACCGAAGTGTAAAACGAGTGTTTTAACACTAGGTTCCCACTCTGCCTAACCTTACTAAATTAATTATTTATTAATTAATAATGAATTCAGTGTAAATTAAATTAAATAAACCAAAATGCCTACCCCGCTAGGTATAAAGCGTGAAGCTAGTTTAGTTTAGTTTTAGTTTTTAAATCAAAATGTATTAAATTTCATTGATTTATGACCAACCATTACGGTAAAATTTTGAACTAATAAACGTAATTTCCTTGAATTTGCTTATTATTAAACCTCAGAACTGTTGTTTGCATTATGCCTTAAAGGAAGTTTAAAAGACTAAATTTGGCTTGTGTTACTACATAATTATAATGCTATTTGCTTATAAAACTGTCATGCAGCAGCGTGCGCACAGATGGTTATGGGTTCGATTCCTATAAGGATGAAATATTTTAATTAACTCTGCCACTATACCCTATTGAAAAATGGAACGGAGCATCTTAACCCCAGCTGGAATATTTTCATATGTATACTTTTAAAGATTAATTATCTAAAGATAAAACTTAATTATTGTAAAATTATTTAAAAATAAAATATAAAATTTATATTTCATTAAAAAAAAATTAAAAAGGTAACTTTTTTGCCATCAATGTGACTCAGGTTTTTGCATTTACCAAAAAAAACATAATATTAACAACTTTCTGTAAGATCACAGATCGCGGTACATCTACAATATATGAAACTTCCGTTACTGAGTAACTGACAGTCAACGTAAAAAAGAAACTCCTGGATTTACAACTTATATGAAAATTGGCAACCATATACTAGTACATAACTTATGTTAGGAAATTCCCGAAACTCCCTAACCACGTATAGTCCTACGGGGATGAGAAAAAATGCGATGTTCCATTCTTACATTTTCCACGCAAACAACGGTGCAGGTGACGGCTAGTTGCTTTATATTTATAAAGTAACTAGCGATACAAATCCGGCTTCGTCCGCTTAAAGTTATTATTACATTATAGTCAAATTACACAAAATCTACACATAAATTTTCAGCATATGTGTTATTTTAATACATAATCTAAATTACTGGAATGTGTCATCTAAGTCCGTACATATAAAGGATTTGTTTTGTTGAACGCTCTAATCTCAGGAACTACTGATTTCAATAGATTTTTTTTTGTATTGAATAGACCATACACAACGAAGCCGCAAGTCAAAGTTAGTCAATTTATAAATCGTCTTGGTTCCAAGAATAACTAGTCTGTTGGACGTTACGCAGAATGTCTATATATAGATAGCAATACCAGCCCCCTAGATCCCGTGACGTTGAACACCAAGTAAGGAAGGATGCAACCATTATTGTATGGTAATACCACTTATAAATATGCATCAAATATATTTACGTTGTCAAGGCGCAGTTTGTGGTGGCTGGCTTAGCGTGGTGGTTGTACGTTCGATTCCGACTTTGGAAACTATTGATAAAAATGAAGCAACTTCACACTTCAGAAAGAAGTAGCTACCATATATAGCAGCATAGGCTGAGTAGACCTATTTGTTAAGAGTTAAGACACTCCTCATCGAAACTTAACGCTGCGCTTTGTCTGCAACAACAGGGATATACAAATAAATTAAATATATCTTTAATTATATAAACATTCCTGCAAGTAGGGATCGAACCCACAACAATCGCGTTGACAATCAAGACGTTGTCATAGTATACCACAATACAACGGCCTGTTCATATTTTACATCAAATTAGATTTTCCTATCAAGCGTTTAAACCGGCGTCAAGTGAAAAATTTATCACTACTTTTCGTGTATATAGGAGGAGGAGAATAAAATTAATAAAAAAAAACACTTTAAAACGACGAACTAAAAAGTAAAAAATAATTTTACAAAAACTAAAGCGTACTTTGATTTTCTTAAACAAAAATAATTAAAAAAAGATTTTATAATTTTGAAGCAAGTAAAACAAACTGGCTTAGTAATTCGATATTGTAGTAAAGTTGTTATAACATTTCCTTTAATCTAACGGGAAACACTAGCTTTCAAATGAAAAAAATCATCAAAATCGGTTCACCCAGTCAAAACTTCTGAGATAGCAAACATAAAAAAATACAGTCTAATTGATAACCTCCTTTTCTTATAGAAGTCGGTTAAATAATGCACCGTATGTCTGTTTGTCAGCACAACAGCTCGGAACAACCACAGCTCGTTAGTTTCCTTCGCGGCCGTCTTTGTGAGGATTTCCTAATTAATTCTACTCTATATTTGTATATCCTGCGTGGTCATCTAGCGAGTACTTCAAGATTTAATCCTATACTTTTGTAATATTTTAAAGCAGGTACTATTTTAAATGAAATTTTTAATATTTTTGTTTCTTATTGCTTGAATAACATTTGTGAATCATTATAAAATGGCTGAGTGTGTAGGTTCGATTTCCACTCGGGGGGATGATTTATTTTCATTTCGTCAATTTGGTAACCGGACCTCGGTAACCGGGCCATTCAACACTGGATTCAATGTTTCATTTTCGTTAGTTTTCACTTTTTTCTATCAATAATGCTGTTATATATATAACTTAACAACATTATCGATGACCAGGCCGTAGTGCCGCGGGGTCACAAGCGTGTGACTAAAAAACGCGACGGTTGCGGATTCGATTATTGCAAACTAGCGGCCCGCCCACGGCTTCGCCCGCTTAAAATACATGATTATTAATTTAAGCAGAATTGATTGACAACTATAATAAAATAAAATAAATAAATAAATCAGCTTCACGCTGTATCCCGCACACAGCAGGGTAGGCAGAGGGAACCTAGTGTTAAGACACTCCGTTCCCCACTTTCTGCCGAATTCTGGAGGTATTGCCTGTTGAGTGGCAGAACTCAACGCCGCGCTTAACCTCGACATCAGAGCGAAGAAATGGAAATATAAATTTAAGTAAATATTTCATCTC
>JAATLQ010038048.1:37208-74555 GCA_013421005.1 Heliconius erato x Heliconius himera | reverse complement strand
TAAAGAAGAGAAGATAGTAAATTAAAAAAAGATCCTACACCAATATTAATGGTTGTCTTGAAGCAGTAGCTTCTACTTTGATACAAAGAACATACTCGTATATCCAGAGGTATGTTCTGTTACTGTTACTGTGAATAGGCGTCTGTGCGACAAAAGATTTGAATGACAAATGATAGCGACGCCATAATGAAGCTACAATTTGACTTAAACGACGGTTTTAGTATAATGAATGCTTTTTCTCTCTTGGAATGTATGTATAGGCTGTTTTGTATTGTTATGTGTGTATTTATATTTTTTAACTCTAAATGGCTGTATAATGGTAAGGTAAAGGCCGTCTTAGTAAAAGATCCCGGCGTTGGATTACGTCACCTGTGAAACAGGGAGTTATCGGAGGGAATGAGTCTTTCTTCTAGGTTTTCTCTGCTTCCTAAACAGTAGAAGTTATGTAAAAATAAAAAAAACAACATATATTTAATCAGCTTTATTACATTTTAATACATTTAGTAATAACAGTAGTAGTCTTTACAATATATTGTTAATATATTGTCAGTTTTTATTTTTTTTAATTTTATTTATATAAGCCCTTATTGGCTTTTAGCCCAACGTGAAACTAATCCTTTATTATCTAAGCCCTTCATCTTTAGAGGATCGTGTAATGAAAACAATTTATTTCTCAAATTGTAATCGAACCTTCAACTATCACCTTTATCGACGATGGCCTCTACAATCGAGTTACATACATATTATAAACTTAAGTATATTTTTTTTCACAGGACTTGGAGCTAGCTAGCAATATGGCTCTTGGAATACGATCCCCGATCCCCCTCGGCGCTGTCGCTACACAGTTGTACCGCATCGTCCAATCTCGCGGCTACGGACAGAAAGATTTCTCTTTTGTTTACCAATTACTCAAAAATGAAGTGGAAAAAAAGTAGAATAAATTGTTTATAAGTTATATTGGTTTTATTTTTTTTAATATATAAATTGACATTCAGTGGAATTATTCGGTTGATATTTATATATATATTCTATTGGAATGGTATGTACAATATTAATTGCATTATATGTTTGTTCGGGCTAAATCGTAGCATAAAATTATATGGTATTCTAGTTCTCTGCTTAATTTAGTCAAATGCATCCAGATGCTTGTCTATTTATCTATTAATATAATAAAAAAATAGCTATGGCTGTCCGTACATGGAAGACATATAAGAAAATTGATGTTAGCATTGATTTTTAAAGTTTTTGTCTTATGTCAGAAATGGCTTAACCGACTTAAATGCAGTTTTAATTGTTGTATGTTGGTAAACTTCCCTGACTTTGTATTTTGGTAAACTGTTTTATTTCAATCGGTTCATAAATAAAAAAAAGATATCATTATAAAGTATTTTGTTCTACAAATTTGCTATAAAATAACTGTTTGTTGAATTGGCTCAAACTTTACTTTTAGAATGTATAAATATTATTTTTAATCTCTACAACACAAAAGTAAATCAGATAATTCTTCTTTCCGATATTCAGATTGTGTAGTACAAGCGGGCGAAGCCGCGAGAGGATTGCTAGTATCTTAATAAGATATTTAATTTTAGTGACCTAAATGTTACTTCGATAGTACAAAAATACAAATAATACAGGAATATTATACAGATGTCTCCCATATGCTTTCAATAGACGGCAGTGGCATACTACTTTTATTTGATCACTTTAAGAGCATAAGAGTAGTTTTTAAATAATATAAACATTTGGAAACTATCAAGTACCCTTATACTCTATTTTACTGAAACCCTTATGTTCCTTACTTAAAAATATTTTGATCGATATTTTAGCACTGCCTTTATCTATTTAACTGCAAATTACTGGTTGGCAAGACCGTTCCAGTTTGAGGAGCAGACTAGTATTCTCAGTACCATATTTGACTTAACGTAACGTACATGGAATAATTTAGCCAACTTGATACTTGCAGGAGTTACGTCTTCGAAGTTGCCACTAGTTCCGCTGCCAAGTATCTAAATTGTTCTGTTTCACATTGTTGCTAAATTTATTTAAGGGTATACCCGTAGAGTAGAAGTAAAGTAGAGTAGGGTAGGTTAGGTAGGGTAGGGTAGACTAATGAAACCTAGTATTAAGACTCACCCTATCTCCAATTCTGTCCAAGTGTCAATACACTGCGTGTTGAGTGATGGATCTCAATGATAGATATCGGTGCTGTTCGTCGTTGGTGTTCAGAACGAAAATTCTAATATAATTCAAGTAAAATCATTCTCGAGTCAAATGTGAAATTTCTCAATAAACACAAATTAATTAGATACATAAAAAATCGACCGTTTCATTTTTAATTTATTCATGTAAAATATACTCCTCTAAACAAAACAAATTGAAATTAGTTATTCTGTGTAAGCGCTGTCATCTTAGGATTCGTGGCCTTTAAGCACATACGAATTTTTGGTCCAGCCCCCCCTTGAGGATGGTCTTATCAAGGACGGTTGTTCAAATCTCTTAGAATAATTATGAGTTTAAAGTTAACATTATTGTTGTCGTAAGTAAGTATTGAATGTGGAAAATAATATGGTAAAAAGTAGATTTTATGAGTGATGTGTAAAATATTTTAAACTTAGATTTCTTTTAGCTTCACACTGTATTCCGCATATAGAATATGCAGAGAGAGCCTGAAAGCCTAATGGTAAGACACTCTCCGTGTCTTAATGGGAAAGGTACTTCTAATCCCTATTTTCTGCTGAATCTGAAGGCGTGTCCCTCTATCCATTTCACTCGAAATTACTAAATGCACAGACAAAATATTTTTACTGTCTTATTATATATAGAGATTACGAGAGCGAGGAAATGGAAATAACAAAATCTAAAGCCTTAATAGCCTTCGCAAATTTAGTTACGACACATATTAAGCAAAATTATTTTAAAATGAACGTTATAACGATAGTATGTTCAAAAAGTTTCTAATATAAATAAATCAACTTCACGCAGTATCCCGCACACAGCAGGGTAAGCAGAGGGAACCTAGTGTTAAGACACTCCGTTCCCACTTTCTGCCGATTTCTGGAGGCATTGCGTGTTGAGTGGCAGAACTCAACGCCGCGCTTAACCTCGACACCAGAGCGAAGAAATGGAAATATAAATTTAAGTAAATATTTCATCTCCTCGAGTGGGGATCGAACGCACAACCAGTCGGTTTTACAGTCACACCTCGTGCCACTGCGCCACCACTGGCCTCATATAGAAAGGTGAAGCTTAATCTCGTTAATTATAATAAATCATACCTCCCCCTAAAATTGTTCTTTCTCCTGAAGGCCCTTAAATAAATTACTAATTAACTTTGCAATAAAATCTCAGGTGTGCCGGAATTCGTTATATTTAGGCGAGGCCGAATTTTTTTCTCATAGTAATGGATATTTTATATAAAATTAATATTTATGGATGAATAAACTAAGAAAAATCTTTTTTTAACATAGATTTTGTTGCCAGCTAGGAAAAGTAAAAGGAAGATAGTAAAGACGTCACCATAATTTTATTGAGAATCAGTATACGCCGTGGATATTGCTTACAGGTTTCGATTATTAGATCTGCCTGGTAAAGATCAAAGAAGAAACGTGAAGGTATCACGTTGTGTTTCACGCAGTGTCTTGAAATAAACGGATAGTGGAGTGTTCAAAAGGAAACAACTAAGATAGGCCTGAAGTAATTCTGATTACAGTATTATTATAGATTGGATTATTTCTATTCAATTAGCAATGTAAGAACTTCATAGTTTCAATAATCGGATATCCAATATATATGTTACAAGTTAGCACATACCCATTGTAGGTGTATTATTGCCTACTGCGGGTTGTATAATTTTAAAAAAAAAATTAATTAAATCAGCTTCACGCTGTATCCCGCACACAGCAGGGTAGGCAGAGGGAATCTAGTGTTAAAACACTCCGTTCCCCACTTTCTGCCGATTTCTGGAGGCATTGCGTGTTGAGTGGCAGATCTCAACGCCGCGCTTAACCTTGACACCAGAGCGAAGAAATGGAAATATAAATTTAAGTAAATATTCCATCTCCTCGAGTGGGGAGCGAACCCACAACCAGTCGGTTTTACAGTCACACCTCGTGCCACTGCGCCACCACTGGCCTCTATAATTTACATTGAAACATTTTTATTACCTACAATAAATAATTTTTAAATCATAAAAATATATAACTAATTCTAGTATTCAGTCGACACCATATTTTTTCTTTACAAACGGAAACTATTACGCAATTACAAAGGAATCCAGCCATGAGTATAACAATGACGTGATTGTGAGAATTTTTTAATTTCCTCCAGCTCGGGGAACCCTCCCATACCATATTGGGGTTTTTTGTGCGCGAAAAAAATCAAATAAAGGACAATAGAAGGGACGGTTTACGTCATAATCATATTTTACTCCACACAAAGCAGTTCTTACATTAATGTGACTCCGTAAAAAATGGCAATCTGGCGCATGCTACGTAGAATTTTATATATTTTTTCATAGTTGTGACTGTATCGCGATGGTTGTGGGTACGATTCCTATTTGTGGAAATTCATTATTTTCATTGCTTTGGTCTGGTAATAGGATAAAATGCGTTGTTGAATTGCGTAACTCAACATGCATTTTCTCAAAAATTAAGCAGAAAATAGGGAACGGACTGTTTTAACTATATATCTGTGATAGAGCATGAACTCAAAAAAAAATCTTTCGTGTGATCGTTTTGTACCTAAGTATGAGTTTTTAAAGTTATATAAAGTAAAAAATAAAATAAAAATAAATTAGCTTCACGCTATATCCCGCACACAGCAGGGTAGGCAGAGGGAACCTAGTGTTAAGACACTCCGTTCCCCACTTTCTGCCGAATTCTGGAGGTATTGCGTGTTGAGTGGCAGAACTCAACGCCGCGCTTAACCTCGACACCAGAGTGAAGAAATGGAAATATAAATTTAAGTAAAAATTTCATCTCCTCGAGTGGGGATCGAACCCACAACCAGTCGGTTTTGCAGTCACACCTCGTGCCGCTGCGCCACGACCGGCCTCAAGTTATTTTTAAAATTATAAAAATTTGTTCTCCAATTTTCTCCCAATATCTCATATTGTGCTGTTTGTCGGAACCCAACTAGAAATGCTTTTGAAACATAAATATTATCTTGAGTTAGGACTGAACCCACTATCACGTTCACAATTTAACATATCAAATCTATGCAACGATGGTCTCTTTAGCTTGTAATTATCGTTTGGAAAGTCCACCCTTATGCTTTTCGAGAACGTCATTTGTCATCTTTCAAGTTTCAACAGGCCGTCCTTGACGTAAGAAAAGAATATTCGTTCGTATGAAATTTTTAGGCGCACTGTTTAATGGTTTTTTTTATATATAATTGGAGATTATCCCTTCGATTTATCTATATATAAAATTTTAATTTTACATGTATGTACATAGATTTGGTTTAAAAATTAAAAGTAATTGTAAAAAAAAAAACTTTAATGCATAATTGGCTTATGTCTATATTATTTGTTAAGAAAAACCTTTTTTTGTTTAACTACAGGTTTAAAATATTGTAAAGCTCTGGATAGAATTGAGCAGAAAGTGGGGAACTGAGTCTGTCTAAACTCCGTCCATTGGGCTAGTACTGGTACAGTCAGGTAGGACTTGCCTAACGCTTAGAACTTGAGATGGACTACAGTAGAGCATATTAAAGAGATGTTCCCGATCGATATAGGAAAGTTGATTAACAGCTTGGATTATTAATCTGATATTGATAATTTTAAGAGTTGAACTATAGCTCCATTTTTATAATTCAATTATTAGAAGTACAAATTAAGTTTCTTAGTTTTTATTTCATAGATTTATATACTTTTGTCCTAATAAAATTGTTAAAAGAGCCATTTTCGAGGCATTGCGTGTTGAGTGACGGAACTTAGTATAAATTTTACCTTAGTGCCACAGTAAAATACGATTCGATTCGATTCAGCTTCACGCTGCATCCCGCACACAGCAGGGTAGGCAGAGGGAACCTAGTGTTAAGACACTCCGTTCCCCGCTTTCTGCCGAAATCTTTAGGCATTGCGTGTTAAGTGGCAGAACTCAACGCCGCGCTTGTCCTCGATGCCAGAGCCAAGAAATGGAAATATAAATATAAGTAAATATTTCATCTCCTCGAGTGGGAATCGAACCCACAACCAGTCAGTTTTACAGTCACACTTTGCGCCGCTGCGCCACGACTGACCTCTAGTAGAGTAATGTAATGTAAATATTAATAAACAATAACTCATTCCCTCGTGGGAAAGTGGAGATCGAACCCACAACCCTTGCATTACATTCACACCCTCGTGCCTCAGCATCACAACGTGCATTTATTTTTTAATAAAAAGTAAAAGATTTGTCAGTTCAACTAAAACGTGCAACAATCATTTACAAATCCAATCTGTATTCAATATTCTAAACGCGTAAGCTATCTCACAAAGGCAAATTAAGGTAGCCTTGTGTAAAAATACAGAATATATTTTGAATCTTTACATGAAATCGGTGGGACGGTTGATAAAGATTTTCTTGTTTCTTTTTTTTTTGTATATATTTTTTTGTGTTTTTTCAATCATTTTGTTAAGTAGGCCGAGGAAACGTGATATTTGTTATCTTTATTAAATATTGTAATTGAGCGTAACTTAACTTTGCATTTTTTTTTTAATATGAAGGGACAATATGTAAATATTTTATATATAAATAATTGTTTAATATCGGGTCTGATTCTCACTCAGGAGAATGAACTATTTTCATTTTTAGTTTGCTAAAGTTAAAAAAATGCTTTTCTCATTAATTGATAACGATACAAGAATAAGTAGCGTATAACAATTTGATTAAATAAAATTCCATTAGTTCTCCAAAAACGTTTTTAGGCCCAATTGTTCTTAGAAATTTTATGACAAAAATTTGAAGATAATCGCAAATTAAGCGCGACGGTTTTGGGTTCGATTCTCATCAGGGGGAGTGACTTATAGTCATTTATTTTCACGTGGCGTTGATTTCCACCACTGTTTTACACACAACAATATTTAATAATATTTCGAATATTGAGAGGAAAGTGGGGAATGGAGTATCTTAGTACAAGGTTCTTGCTGCCTACTACTAAATAATAAAGAAAAAATAGTGTTTTAGAAGAATACGGCATTGCATTCTGTCAAATAGCAAGTATAATTTTGTGTAATTGAAAGCACGGTTCTAAGGAGATTTTTCCACTAGGTTCTCTCGATCATCAGTAAATGTGACTGATTTTTACAAGTAAAATGATCTATTATCATTATTTCTGAAAAAAACTTTGTCTAGTTTATAAGAAGTAGCTTTACACACCCGGCAAAGTGTATCGACAAAATTCAAATGGCATTCTCCTCACGAACGACCATTACTCGCTGACAGTGACTTCCAATTCCTAACATTTTATGTTTAAAAGAAATATAAATATTACAAAGAATAACCAAAAACAATCTTAGCACAATACAATAAAGTCCAATTTTGTTGAAATAAAAATATAAATCCACGTCCTGTCGCTTCTACATCACAAACGCTGTAACGTGAAAATTTAAAATTTCGTGTTTAAGTGAAATTTTATTGGAAATGCCTGTTTTTATTGGCTGTCTTCCAAACGATCGAATTGTTGAATTCTTGACGTGCCAGTGCTTTAATTAAGAATGCTTCAGGACTATATGAACTGCTATATAGTTAACTTTGTTCATACCACAATTAATTTTTTTAATCTTCAGAAAAATGGAGTAATAAATCATGTTTAGTTAATAACTCAATTTTTTTTGGTTGATGTTAATTGGGTGTGGGTTCGATACCTATTTGAAAGAATATATTTTTTTGGTTCACCAAAAAAATATTAAGAAAACGTTTTGCTAACGATATCTTATAACAAATCAATTTACTTAATTATATTGGTGTCAAAATATATTTTTGTTACAGTTTTACGAATACTTTTAAAGAAGTATTTAAGAAAGAAGACGAATATGGATTATTATCGAAAAATATATTTTAAAAGTGCTCATATAAAATCATCGATCAACACTAAAAATACATATAATTATTAGTGCATATATATCATCATCACCATCATTATCATCAACATCAATCAGTCTGTCAGCCTTCGTCCACTGTCGAATATAGGCCTCTCGCACGCCACTGAACTCGATCTTCACCTCTTTGTATATAACAGTTGCTAGCCAATTTGCCTATCGTAACTATTTGGAGGATGTCCTACATGTACTACGCTTACCGAAGTGTGATCTCGATTCCAAAACTTACTTCATTTTCATAAACAGATCAAAATTTTAATAACTATACCTACACTTTAGTCCTATATAATAATGATGTTTCGGCAAACTTTCTAGCGTCCAGCGCACTAATTCGATTTCTAGTGACTACTACAAACTGGTGTCGTGCAAAATTCAAATTAAGTTTTAATAGCTTTTCCAAACTAAAACAAGTTCCTATCGACATCGTGGAGCTGGTGCCGGTACATTCGATAAGTTCATTTGATTACTTTTAGTTTTGCAAAATTTTCATCGAAGCTCTTTGCATGCATATTATAGAGGATAACGTTATTTATGTACGTAAGTGTTAAAGGAAATATGAAAAAGTTGAACATTTTTTATTATTTCATCAGTAAAGTAAAGTTGATGAGCGTGTTAATTATTTTCCATTGATATCTAGAAAATCTGATGAACAATCACAGTAGTACAGATAAACTATAAAAAATAATGAAAA
Organism: Heliconius erato x Heliconius himera; assembly: GCA_013421005.1. Lineage (NCBI taxonomy): Eukaryota > Metazoa > Arthropoda > Insecta > Lepidoptera > Nymphalidae > Heliconius > Heliconius erato x Heliconius himera. Next base: position 65,784 of record JAATLQ010038048.1, on the reverse strand, counting down.
CAGATTTAAAAAAAGTTGTTGAACATGATGAGCATTTTCCATTGACACATAGAAATTGATGATCTGAAACATCTCATGAGCAACCATAACGTTCTAGCTAATGAAATATAGAGAATAATGATATAGAGAAGTAATGAAATATGTCCATAACAAAAGATGGGCACGTAATGGGCACTTTCCATAAAACCTTTGGAACATCTGATGATCAATCATGACTGTCCATAGCCATAATGGATGGTCCACACAAACAAAACTGCGGGCAGCCACTAGTTCATAATATAAATTTACCGATTAAAAACAGCATCACAGTAATATTGTTCACTGCAGCGTAATAAACAATCTGCCGCGGTCCAAATTAATAGTTTGCGGATATTTTATAAAGTGTATGGATTTACACTCTAGCCGCAACTCGGCTGGCGTGAGCGAGGAATGACAGGTATTTGGGTGTCACTGTGAAAGCAATTTGTCACATTGCCTCTTTGATAGTACTATCCTTTTATATGGTGTATGTATACTGTATGTTTGAATAGCGTTTGATTTTTTTTTATCGGGATATGCATTTATCTGTGTTTAAGTGTGGGAAGAATTAATGATATTTTTTTTCAGCTTCACGCTGTATCCCGCACACAGCAGGGTAGGCAGAGGGAACCTAGTGTTAAGGTACTCTTTTCCCCACTTTCCGCCAATTTCTGAAGGCATTTCGTGATGAGTGGGGGACCTCAACGCCTCGCTTTCCCCTCGACACCAGAGCTAAGAAATGAAAATATATATTTCATCTCCTCGAATGGGGATCGAACCCACTACCAGTCGATTTGCAGGCTTAATTTGAGCCCCTGCGCCACGACTGGCCTCAGTCACTAAATTCATGATATTTAGAAATAGAATTAAGGCGTGGCGTTGCGTTAAGTTTCGCTACTCAACACGCAATCTCTGGAAAATTGTACAATTCATGGATATCTGAGTGACCTAACTTGTCTCAATAACAATTCACAAATTTCTGCTAAGAATCTAAATTGAACTTGTGACCTGCTTTTAACAAAGTAAATTGTTAACCAATAAACTAACTCACTGAATTATTAATCATTACTTAACTATATTAATAATTTACAGTCTGATAATGAATAATTCACACAAATCTTAAGTGTTTGTTGTGTATGTAGATGTACATAAATCTATATGCTATATTAAAAGAAAGATGATGAGTTTATTTGTTTGAACGAGTTAAACTTAAGAACTTACTGGTTAGAATTGAAAAAATATTTTTGTGTTCAATATTCCACATTTCGACAAGGATTAGAGACCTTTGATGAACTATCTAACGTATAGTTAGATATACTAAGGACACTTTGAGGATGTATATGTACCATATACAAATAAATAAAAATCAAATCCAGACCAGTCGTGGCGTAGCGGCACGAAATGTGGCTGCAAAACCGACTGGTTGTGGGTTCGATCCCCACTGGAGGAGATGAAATATTTACTTAAATTTATATTTCCATTTCTTCGCTCTGGTGTCGAGGCTAAGCGCGGCGTTGAGCTCTGCCACTCAACATGCAATGCCTCCAGAAAGTGGGGAACGGAGTGTCTTAACACTAGGTTCCCTCTGCCTACCCTGCTGTGTGCGGGATACAGCGTAAAGCTGATTTACCATATACAAGTCTTATTTATTTTCTTTTGGGCGAAGCAGCAGATGGAAGCTAGTATATTAACATGGTCGGACTTTATGTCTTGTATGACTGAAATAAGATAAAAACGTATAGCTTAATTGGCTCGTATAGCTCGTAGGTATAGGTTTTTTTTAATGGAAAAGACAATTCAAAGGAGCGTTCGGGTCACCTGATGGTAAGGTATTGCTTATTCGTTAAGTTATGATAGAGGCATATTGTAAAACTATCAACTATATTTGCCGCGTAATCAAACCCTATAGGTTTTTTCCCATGAACCAATAGTTACAGAATTTGGCACGAAGTGAGTTTACAGGGTGACTGATAATTCGACCAATTCCCTTGGGGGTCTATAGTAAAGGTTATTTAGAATAAATAAAGTCCTATCTACCTTCCAAGAGATATAGGTTTTATTTATAAAATTATTTCTATTCTGACTTTTTATCGAAAAAAATTAAAAAAAACTACTTCAATTTTTGAGCACTTAAAATTTTCTTTTTTAAAAAAGCTTAAAAATGAATATTCAAATTTGAATACACGGAAGAGAACGCTTCAATTCAAGAACGCTTGAATGAGTTCTTATTCTCAGAAATTATTGAAACTCATGATTAAACATTATAATTTTTTTGTAAAAATGTATGATACTTGACGTACAAATAATGACGTTTTTTATTTCTTATTAAATTACTTTTGCGGAAATGTTCAAGAGTTGTTCACTTTTGGATTTTAGTTCATGATAAAAAACATAAAGAAGAAAGGTGAGGTCGTGTTCAAATTATCTGTTTTAGAATTTCCAAGAATTAAATGATAATAATGGCCAATCGTGGCGCAGTGGCGCAAAATCTAACACCGACTGGTTGTGGGTTCGATCCCCACTCGAGGAGATGAAATATTTACTTAAATTTATATTTCCATTTCTTCGCTCTGGTGTCGAGGTTAAGCGCGACGTTGAGTTCTGCCACTCAACACGCAATGCGTCCAGAATTCGCCAGAAAGTGGGGAACGGAGTGTCTTAACACTAGGCCCTCTGCCTACCCTGCTGTGTGCGGGATACAGCGAGATGCTGGAAAAAAAATTATAGCAATTACAGCCATAGTACGTGTTTAGAAATGTCCGTACTTGTTCAGGATGGTCTTCATCCGATATTACCAGGGAACCTAGTGTTAAGACACTCCGCCCACGACGACGGCCTATCAATATATATCTATATTCCAATTTGTTTGTACCCTCTAGGTAATAGAATGTATTATATACTAACATAATATGGTCGGGAGTTGTTTACAGCTCACAGAACTTTTACGCTTCACGTACGAGTGTGCCCTAGACGTTTAAATTAGTATCAAGTTTATATATGTTCTGAGTAAAACCATACAGTAGTTGGTACTAACATAAATTCATTTTGATTATTAGAAATGTTATTTTATAATTGAGGTCATCGTGGTGCATGGCTACAAGTATTCTACTGAAAGCGCGACGGCTGTGGGTTCGATATCCATTGGATGGAATAAATTATTTTCATTTTGCTCAGTTTGGTGTGTGACTTGGGGAAACTTTACATCGAATTCTTAAGGCATATCGTGTTAAGTGTAATTTAAGGCCGACTTTGCCTTGTTACTAGAACGAGGATATGAAAATATTAAATATTTCTTTATCTCGAGTGGGAATCGAAACCCACAACCATCACGCACGTTTGTTCTCCAGCGCCACCACGGCCTCTAAATTTTACATCACTTTTAAAAAAAATATATAAAAAGTATAATTAATATAACAAAAGACCGTCGTGGCTCAGGGGCACAAGGGTGCGACGGTCGCAACGGTGGAGGGTTCAATTCCCACTCGAAGAAATGAAATATTTACATTCATATTTTCATATCTTCGCTCTGGCGTCGAGGCAAAAGCGCGGCGTTGAGTACCGCCACTCAACACGCAATACCTCCAAATTTGGCAAAAAGTGGGGACGGAGTGTCTTAACGCTAGATTCCTTCTGCCTACCCTGCTGTGTGCGGGATACAACTTGAAGTTGATTTAATTAAAAAATAAATAGTAATAATTTAGCTTCACGCTGTATCCCGCACACAGCAGGGTAGGTAGGGGGAATCTAGTGATAAGACACACCGTTCCCCACTTTCTGCCGAATTTAATTTCAAATTCAATTTAATTTTAATTTTTAATATAACAAAAGAAACCAAAGTTTAAGAAACAAAACGTTTTAATTTAAGCTAGGTTGTATTCAACGCGGATATTCCGCATTCCCCCGACATAAGGCGGTGATGAGGCAATAAAAACTGTCTCATTGTTAGAATCTCGACTGCTTACGTTTCGTGTCACGCGCGATCTTCTGTCTTACGGGACGTGTTTCGGATTTTTTTTTTTTGTTAAACATTTTATTTTCAAAGACTGGATGGCGGTAATGTAGGAAGTGGAATCTATTTTGTTATTTAAAAAAATATTATTATATACATATATGTATAAAATTTGTTATTATTATATAAATTTTGATTTATAAAAATCGGGCAATTGCGAGTAGGACTTGTGCACGAGGGGTTCCGTTCCATTGGCTATAAAAATGAGCACAAAATCATATTTTTAGTGTAGTATTTGTTGTTATACCGGAAAAAGACATAAAATATTCAACTGTTTAACTATTATTAGTTCATGAGATACAAACTGGTGACAGACGGACAGGTGGACGGATGGTCGGACGGATTAAAAATAGGGTTCCGCATCACCCTTTGAGTACGGAACGCTAATATTCCTTTAATGGTACCTTTACGATGTTTTCCGTATAGTAGAGGTTGTCAGAGGGAACCTTGTTACAAAACACTCCGTTCTCTAGTATTCATCCAATTTTCAAAGTATTGTATATTAAGCGGCGGAACTTACTGCCGTGCTTTGCTCGTCACAAAATTATTTTAAATATTCTCCCCATTCTCCCCATTCCTACCCTGCAACCCACCCTGCACTGTGGAACAAACAGTGAAATGACTTTTGATATGATTTTATATAAAATATACAAAAATAACAAAGAAAGATAACAATTTCATACAATATTTCACTTCATACACTGTTTTACACGTATGTGCATAATTCTTACTTATTGTAAGAGAATCCCTTATCATTTGTTTCTAAGAAATATTTATATACAGGCTATCGTGGTGAAATTGAGAATAATGTTTCTCCATTAAGTAACAGTGTTGCAATTGGATTTAAAACTAATAAGATTGAGTAAAGTGGGGAACGGAGTGTCTTAACACTAGGTTCCCTCTACCTACTCTGTTGTATACGGGATACAGCGTGAAGCAATTTTTTTTTAAGATTGAGTAAGATACTGGTTATAGTCGATATACGTGGACGGTGGGTTATGAATTTTTATTCTTATTTTTTTTTTTTAGCTTCACGCTGTATCCCGCACATAGCAAAGTAGGGAGAGGAAATCTGAGAAAATAATTTAGAGACACTTCGTTACTCATTAAAACTCTTCCGTTCCTCACCCAACATATTCTTCAGGCATTGCTGGTTGAGTGGTGGAACTCAACGCTGAGCCCTGCCTGCAAATTACAAATGAAAAACTTAAATGCCACTTCAGTACAATAGCACGCTTTTGAAAATAAGACGGAAAGTGGAGAATTGCATATGGAGTGTTCCTCTCCACTCTCTTTCTGTCCTAACTTGCTACGAGAATATGCGGGATACAACGACCAATTGAATAAAATAATAAAAATAAAAAAAATACTAGCAAAGATAGTAGGGGTTTTAAGATTTTATTTCAGTCACGCGTTTACAACTCACTGAAATAAGACAAACGCCACGACGCGACTTCATAAACAGATTTTGCGGGAAAAAGGAAGAGGTCCAAAGCGATTACTCGAAATACCAAATACATATTGTTCATAGTAATGTATTTTGGACGTTATTATAAAGGAACAGAATGAAATGAAGAATGAACGACATATAATTATAAATCATAAGTACTCTTTGCTAATATTAATAAAATAAAATCTGTAAAGATAGCCACAATGCCCCCAGAATTCGGCAGAAAGTGGGGAACGGAGTGTCTTAACACTACGTTCCCACTGCTTTCTGTGCTGTGTGCGGGATACAGTGTGAAGCTGACAACCTATATAGATACAAAACAACTAAACATGTTCAAGCAGACGAAGCCGCAAGGGAACGGCTACATTATTTGATTACGAAGAAACCAAGATGCAAATACCATTTTTCTCGAAATTTTTACACAAAAAAAACATGTGGTAAGCAAATTATTGCTTACTTTATTTTTATTTTATTGATAAAATATTTTATGCAAAGACCGGACCTTCTGAAGTCTAGGAAAGTTAATTTTATCGAGTTTTTATAGTGTTCCTCAGTGACACTGTGAAGTAAAGAAGTTTAGTTAAATGTAATTCTCGTAACTTTAATTTAGTTTTAGTTGGAAACAGATTCTGTTTGTTTTCTTTTCAGATTCACGCTGTGTCTTGAATGTACCTAATATTAAGCTTCGAGGCCATCGTGGAGCAGTGGTACTAGGTTTAATGATAAACGCAACGGTTGTGGGTTCGATTCTCATTAATTCTCTCTCCGAAATGAATTAGTTTAATTTCCTAGCTTTGGTAACAACACAAAACGCAGCGTTATGTTCCGCTAGTCAGCACGATTTCTGTCTTAACAGAAGGTTCCCCCTGCCTACCTTGGGGATACAGCGTAAAGCTTAAAAAAATATTAAACTTCTTAAAAATTAAATAACCGAGCTTCCAAAGTTTGTTTCGGTGTAATAAAAGGAAAATTTTTATTCGATAAAACTCGTTAGTCATAGCGATGTCGTTTGTTTGAAACGTTCAATTTGCTTCAATTGAATTTATTTTCTTCATTACATTCCTTGAGAAATCGAGACTTTCTTGGGCTCTTTGGTGTGGATTTAACTAAGTTTACTATGGCTACTTGTTTAATAGTATTCCTTTGTTATACACTTTTACTCCATGTTTTTCATGCATAGCACAAATACGCAAAGTTAAAAAAAATATTTGTAAAAACAAAAACCCCGACTGCATCAAACTAAAAAGAAAATAAACAAGTCCAATAGTTTATTAGGATTAACAGTCGGGACCTCTTCAAATTATGCGGGGTTTCTGGTAAAGATTTTATTGATTGAAGAATTACTTATAGGTCCCGACTGTTAATCCTAATAAACTATTGGGCTTGTTTATTTTCTATGTTGCAGTCGGGGTTTTTGTTTTTACAAATATTTTTTTATTTTTTTCTCTCTCTCTTAGCTCTTGAATTTGATACCCATATTGTAGTATTCGAAACGATTTTTTTTTTTTCACTAAGTCCAATAGCGTACCACAGCCACCATGATTATTTTTCATTAACGTCACCTATCTAAGAACACTTGGGCTGCTAATACGAATCTAATGATACCTCAAATATGTAAATCCGTTCAGCGGTTCTGGAGATACGAGGTAATAAAGAATATTACATACATACAAGATACGCGCGAAAAACATAACCCTTCCTTAGCAGTCGGGAAAAAGACACTTCGTCAATTTTCCGCCCAATTTTTGTGAGCCATTGCGTGTTAAATAGCGGAACTTAACGCCGCGTTTTCAGATCAGGAATCACAGCGAGGAAACGAAAATAAATATAATCATTACCCCGTGCAGGGGGTCATGATCATGCAAGGATAATTATTATTTCTATTTTATATATTTTTAAGGATCAGCACTGACTGATCTTTGTAAATAAATGAAAACGAAAAAATATTAAAACTATATGTAAATCTAATATATGTATATAAATATCACTTTGAGCATGTTTTGTAAGTTCAATATGTTTTTTATTTTAACTTTTTTTTAAAGTGTTATTCCACATTTAGGAAAGAAAAATACTTATTTAGAAAACGTTAAACAATTTGAACGTAGCGGGACTCGAACCCGCGCCTCCTGGAAACCGACCAGGTTTGTTGTGATGTCTCATGTAGGTGTTTTTCCATGTATATAAAAAAAATAATTTCATAAATCAGCTTCACGCTGTATCTCTTGCATAGCAGGATAGGCAGATAAAATCTAGTGTTAAGACACTCAGTTCCTCACTTTTTGCCGAGTTCTGGATGCATTGCGTGTTGAGTAGTGGAACTCAACTCTGCGCTTTGCCTCGACACCAGAGCGAAAAAATACAAATATAAATTCAAATAAACATTTCATTTCCTCGAGTGGGAATCGAATCCACAACCAGTCGCATTTACTGACTGTAAACGCGACTGGTTCTGGATTCGATCCCCACACTTCTGTCACGAGGCCGTTGCGGCGCAGGGTCAGGGGGTGAATTTCCTATTAGGAAGTAAAGTGAAACCGCTTTCCGCTTGAGTACATTACAATTTAAATCACCAAAGATCGTTATCTTGGAACCCCACGAATTAGAAGTCAGCAATCTCACCCACGTCATTCCTGAATCAGGTTAGACAACCAATTTGGCGTCATGTGGGGAAGGAAAAAATTGAAAATAGATTGATCTCGCAACTCGAGCGTACAGCGTGCAATGGTTCAGAAGGAATGGAATTACGCACAAACCAAATGTTGCTCGCTTTCAGAATCCAACCCCCGATTTGCAATGTTTACGACGTGTGAAATGTTCTATGTTTTACGTCTTTGTTATAGATTTTGTATTGGTGATGTACTAATTTAGGTGATGAACTAAAAGAGGTTTAATCGTTTGTTTTGTTTTTTTCTTTAAATAAATTAATGGGAGAGTTTAACACAATTATGGTTTGTAAGAGACCAGTCGGGGCGCAGAGGCACAAAGTATGACTGTAAAATTGGTTGTGGGTTCGATCCCCACTCGAGGAAGTGAATATTTATTTAAATTTTATATTTTCATTTCTTAGCTCTGGTGTTGAGGTAAAGCACGACGCTGAGTTCCGCTACTCAACACGCAATGCCTTCAGAACTCTGCGGAAAGTGGTGAACGGAGTGTCTTAACATTAGGTTCCCTCTCACAGCGTGAAGCTGATTTATTTTTTTTAATTTTAGGGTTAGTAATAATTGTGTTAAATTGGCAGTAGCGTGCGACCCTAAGCGCGACATGTTGTGGGCTGAATTTCCACCTGAGGAAATGAATTTAATGTTTTCATTTCCTGACTCTGGCAACGAGGCAAAGTGCGGCGTTGAGTTCCGCCTCTTAACACGCAATGCTTCGAGAAGTCGGCCGAGAACAGAAGCGTTTTAATGGGAATGGAGTGCCAGCACTAGGTTCCATCTGCTTATCCTGCTCTGTGCGGGATACACCGTGATGCTAAAAAAAATACGTGAATATGTGTAGAAAAGTAAAATAAAACATTCGACATTTTTTACCGTTTGTACATTTAAGTTCTCCGTTGAGAAATAGATACTATTTTCCATCGAGGACTAGATATACCTAATTTAAGCCATACTTTCGGCATTTGACTAATTTATAAAACTAATAATGTATACATAGATTAACCCCTAAAAGCCAATATACGTGTAAAAGACCCAGGTATATTACGTTTGTAGTCTCTACACTGTTAGATTTTTTACAACGCTTTGCACTTTTGTGTATCCTCCTGAATTGTGTATAGTGTTTTTTTAGATTATGAATCCACGAAAATAGTAATAACTAATATATACAAAAGTTTAAGTTGTCTAGTATCTGCCGACGAGCCGACTGACGAAGAGGACTTATTAGAAGAAGACATTCATTAGGATCTCTGAAGTGTTGATGATTAAGGAGCACTTTTGTCTTTGTAAATAGAAGTAGAAAAAAATATATTTGAAAATAACTGAGAAAGTAAAAGTACCCTCAGAATTTAAAGTTATTTAGTTATACACTTATGAGGAAAAAGATCTATATTTTTTTATGTATAATTTATTAAAGTTATCTAGGTTAAGGGCAACATATTTACTAAATGGAAATGAAAAACTTTTGACTTGTATTTGAATTTCATTTTGTTATAAAAAACAAAATATTATGGGACCCATTTTGCACAGTCAGCTGCTTAAGTCATATTTTTTTTATTTATTTTTTCTGATTGTTTTAAAAAAATATACATACATATACTTATTAGCAAACGTTCAAATTAACTGTTAAAAGTAAGCTGTTAAAAATTTCTTACAATTGATTAACAAGTTCATTACTTTTAAAAACAATATGTTTTTACACCCGTTATAGTCTTAGTGGGTTTTGTATTACATTATAGTTCTGAAGGGTTAAAAAAATGTTACAGATTGAATACCAAAAAATATGGAAAACGGACAAGCATTTAAATGAAAAACATGTTTATGATAAATGAGGCAATTGCGGACACGTGCGTTCCACGCCGTCGTCCCAAATAATGATCAATTAGAAGCGTGTTTCACGCTTATATGATCGGCCATTTTGAAAAAATGTCGCGAGCTGATTGGCCAATTTAGACCACGTCCGCTTCGTAGCGGAACAGCAATTATTTTTATCAGAGAAAAAGTCAAACTGTAATTTTTGGGTTACGTTTTTTGAAGTCCGCCGAGAGATTAAAGGCATGCGCTCGTTAGTAGTAAATTGGCAGGCATTTAGGCTTCCACCCCTTTCTACACGACAATAAAGGGTACGTTCGAAGGTTATATGAAATATTTTTCACATTTTTTTTTGATTTTTCAGTCGGTTGCAGTTTGAAGTAATTTTTACAGTTTATTTTAATTAAAACTGTAGTATTTGTGTAATAATTTGCAATCTGAAATGATTAAAGTGTCGCAGTATTTTGATATGTTTGTATATATTATACTACCGGGCCTGGGGGCGGTTTTGCTCGTTTGAACTATTCGAATACTTATTAAATATATTTATGAAACTATTTTTAGTTTAGGAGGTGAAATAATGAAAATTGTAAAATTGTGAAATAATGAAAACCATGAAATAATGAAAATTGTAGTATAAATAAAGAGGCAAATTCGAAAAAGGAAATTTATGCTTATATTACAGAGCAAAACTATTAGAAACTTATAATTAAAGTTCACATCATACAAAATGAGTGCATACGCCTACAAATTTAAGCTTTTCTGCTTCTAACAGTTATACTTCCCGTTGACCTACAATCCTGAAATTGTTACTAAAGCCTCGATGGACGAATCCGACTCGCACTTGCCAGGTTTTTATTTATATATTATAGAATAATAATAAAATTATTCATCCACGAATAAGCATTTACTGTTATAATAAAATACAATAATAACTTTAGAGCACGCACGCGTGAAACTCTGTCACGTGTAATATAACGGTCCTCCAGGGAGTGGAAATATGGCTGTCATCGCGTTGATTGAATTTGTCGCGGCCATGTCACAGCGTCCAGTGTTGTGGCCTTTGGATTTTGAAGTAAATTGTTGGCATTTCGTTTTGTATAGCTTATAAGGTTAGTTCTGTCTGAAATTGAGCAAAAGTTGAGGATTTCTAACTTTGTGACAAATTTTATAAGTGTCGATTTATGGGATAAGTACCATATATATATTTTCGAAGCTGCTTTTTTTAAGAGCTTTAATGTTTTCTGTGATGTGAAAGGGGACCGTAGATTTTATAATTGACTAGTGGGCGCGCGCATCTTCGTTTGAATTTAATTTTTTATAAAAGTCGGTGGCGATTTAAAGATTCTTTCATATAAACTTTCAACCCCTTATTTGTACCCTTACGGAGTGAATTCTAAAAACCATGAAATACGTGTTCATTGAAATATTTTTAAAAGTCTGAATTTCAAATTTTATAAAAATCCGATTTAAAAAAAATCTATTCAAACTTTCAACCCCTATTTCATCCCTATAGGGTTAAAATTTTTCAAAATCCCTTCTTAGTGGATGTCCAGATTATGAAAATCCTCATCTGTCCAAATTTCACGTTTCTACGCACACCAGTTACGGCTGTGCGTGCGTCTTACCTCAGTCAGTCAGGTACATGTTCTTTTATATATATATAGAAGATGTTATTTTAAACGCGATCACGAGATAAATAGTCTTGACAGACAGACAAACGAAACCATAAAAAATAGCAAAGTCATTTATTCATAAACCGAATTTAGCCCTCGGGTCAGAGGTTTGGATATTGAATCAATTTGTCCAATAGAGCACATCAGCCCAGTGTATTCGTTACCAATTACCAATTACTGTGGAACTAGCAAATATTGACAATTATAAAGAACAAATACATATAACAAGGTAGGCATACTTAGAGAAGTTAGTATGAATATATTTGGCTCTCCGCTTTCGAGACATTCTGCGTTTCGTAGCGGAACTCAACGCCGCGCTTTTTCTTGTCATGAAAGAGAAGATGAAAACTGAGTACTGCCCAATTACATATTGGCTTTATTAGTTGAATTGAATGTGTAAGATTTTATTTTAGAGCAATGATACAGCTTCTAACTGCAAATATAACTATTGCGGGTTCGATCCCCATTCGGAGAACAAAATTTCTATTTCTATTTTCATTTCTACTTTTTTATTTCGAATCTCAACACGCAATGCCTGAAGAATTTGACGCAACGACGGAGTGTCTTGACACTAGGTTCCCAGATTTCTTCTACCTACTCTACTGTGAGGGGGATACAGCGTGAAGATTAAAAATACTTAATTTTTCATTAGAATTCTCATATCTCCGAAACTGAAACTGAATAACTATTTTATTTTAAACGTGATTGTTCTTCACTTCCATTTCATTGTTCTCCAATATTGACATTTATGTTTCGACGCTACTAAATTTTATAACAGTTGCATTTAATAACAGCTTTATGGATTTTTATTTTAAAAAGTAACGCAGTGAATTGATATTTATTTTGTGTGTTTTAAAAAAGATTGAAATATTTGTTTTTTGGGTGAACGTAAATTTAGTATAGTCAATGTGTACTTACCTTTTTTATATATATTTTATAATATATCTTTTTTATCTGTAGTAAGTTAACGTGATTATAAGCGAAACGGCCGTGGGTTCCATGTTCCCTTAGGGGAATGAAATATTTAATATTTTCATTTTCTCGCTCTGGTAGCGAAAAGCGCGGTGGTGTGTTTCGCCATTCAATACGCAATGCTTTAAGAATGAAGAATGGCGGAATGTAGGGAACGAAATTGTCTTAAGGGGGAACCGAGTATCTTAACACTAGGTTCCCAGATTTCCTCTTAAAAGTAAATTAGGTGTCATATCGGTCTTGGATTGGACTTATTATGCACTAATAATAATAATATTCTTTATTGTACACCTAAAAATAAAATGCAACAAAAAGGACTTACTAACATGTTAAGCAAGCGTCGCATCGTGGTGCAATGGCATTATAAACGCCACGCATGTGAATTTGATTCGTTTCCATTTACTCCCTCTGGCGAGACGAAGGGCGGCGTTGAGTTCCGTCACACATGTCACAATATATCACAAATTCGGGCGGTGCGTGGAAAATTAAATATTTTAACATTAGGTTCCCTTCACCTACCCTGTTCAAGTGGGATTAAAAAAAAATCTATACCTATTATAAAATACCAATAATCTCTCAAAAATTACTACAGAACCAAAGATCAATCAATTAATAAAAGCTTAAACACCAATAAAATTCACTTTATTGAGTTCAAAGTGAAACTTTTCATTATATCTTACAAGATCCACAAACCGGGATAAAACCAGTGATGGATGCGGGAAGTTTAAGGAAACAAAAAGGGTGTAGTTAAACAAACGGTAGTATCGAAGCAATAATCTATAGCAAGTTAAGTCGTTAACAGTTACCAACTCAAACAGCGATGTGCAAACTTCCGGTGGGGATTTTTATGGAACGGCGAATTGAAGCTTCAAATTGTTATAGATGGGTTTATTATTTTATTTTATTTTTAGAGTTCCGTAACTTTTTAAGGAAAAAAAGAACCCTAATAAGATTACTTTGGTGTCCTTCTGTCTGTCTGTCAAGATCCTTTATTTCAGGAACGCTTGGAGATATCGACTTGAAATTCAAACAATATTCTCAGATCTATGATCCCATGACTTCCTGATAAAAGAATGATAGATAAGGCCGTTGATATCGCATAAAACGCATAATTCGACACTATTTTGTAGCTAGCATCTACAGTTAGCATTAGTTCAGGAAAAAACCTGAAAACTGATCATTTGTGGTTAAATTCTGAAAACTAATAGCCCTAAAAAGAGCGCAAAATTTGGTATTGAAGCCGCTTAGCTAAGCTGAGCCTGAATTTCAGAAAACCTAAAGACCTCCAATTTTATCGAAACTCTCGGTGGACGAGCCTGATTCGCCCTTGTCCGTTTTTTATTTACAGCTTTACCCTCAGAAGGCATGGAAATTGGAAAGGGGATCTAGTGCTAAGATACTCCGTTTTCCGTTAGTTTGGTTTTGTACTGTTCGTCCAATTGTCGAGACTATGCGTGTTGAATGGCAGAACTCCACGCCGCGCTTTTGCCTCGACGCCAGAGCGAAGAAATGAAAATATAAATGTATATAAATATTTCATTTCATCGAACGGGGAATCGAACCAACAACCAGTCGATTTACAGTCACACTTTGTGCCGCTGCGCCACGACTGGCCTCACATAATTAATTAAATGTAAATAATGTATTTCACACATACCAGTAGAATAGATCACTTAAAATTAGCGGCAGAACTAAATACGTAAATTCAATTAAGCTTAAAATAGATTTGTATATATTTTGTACTGTAAATATTTGTTACTAATTTTGTTGATAAATAAATACAACGTGAAATGTATTTGAATAGATTTGGTGATTTCTATAATATATGAATCGTCATTGTCACTAAGCCTTTTTAACTTTTTTTTACGTGAAGATTTTTTTCTGTCTGTACCCTGTATCCAGCATCTAGCAGGGTAGGCAGAGGGAGCGTAGTGTTCAGAGATTATGTATTCGGCCATTTGACACATAATATCTCTAGAATTTGGTGAATGAGCACGGAAGCGCCTTACTGAGAAAGCAGTGTCTTAACACTAGGTTCTCAGACTTCCACTGCCTACCGTGCAGGATGTGCGGGATACAGCGTGAAAATGAAAAAAAAAAAAGGTTTAACTTTATGAGTCCAGTAGTTTCGTCTGTTCTTGGTCACTGTTTACAGACGAGTTTTATTATATATTTATAGAAAAATGCATATTATGTCTCTTTGTAGGGTCTTTTACGATATGATGTTGTTCGAGCGTAAATTTGTTCTTAATGTTAATTTCTAGTAATACCGCTGGTAGCGATTGCTTTAAAAAGCAAGTAAGAGCGAGATATCAAAGTTAATAATAAAATTTAATTGTAAATAAATACATAATTATCAATAACATATACGTATTAATTTGAAATAATAAAAATATTATTTTCTCTAATTTCATTTTAGTTGAAGTTTGTGCATAGAAATGTATATGTTTAAAGCCATTTTTATTACTTTTTATTTGTTTGTATACTTAGATTTTATTATATATTTATTGATATGTATGTATATACATATCTTTACTAGCTTTCTCAATTATTTTAACGGCTTCCACTTGAAACGTTTTTCATAATAAAAATAGACAGAGCAATCGTTAAATACGAAAAGTTTCACAATTTAATATAACTGTTATTTATTACACTTTTGTAGGCAAAGAGGAGGCTATTTGAATGAAATAAACATTTTATAATTAGTAGCGTCGCGTCTAAATTACATCATAAACTCAGAGATAAGGCTAGATTATCTTTAAATATGAAACCGTTTAAGGCTATATAGGCTTAATGTATTATTAAATACCCACTCACTTTTAAATTATGTTTAAGTAAATATTATGCACTTTTAATCTTATTTATATTAATAGTTTCACGCTGTATCCCGCATTCAACAGGGAACACAGAGGGAACCTAGTTTTAAGACCCCTCCTTTTCCATTTTCAGTCGAATTTTGTGAGACATTGGCATTAAATGGCAGAACTCAACGCCACGCCTTGTATGGACACTAAAGCGAAGAAATGAAACTATTAAATATTTTATTTTCACGAGTGGGAATCGAATCCAAAACAGACTTCAAATAGTAAACTAGAAGTTAAAAAAATATTTACGTTGCATAAAGTAAAAACGTACTTTGACTTTGTTAAACAAAAATAATTAAAGAAAGATTTTATAATTTTGATGTCGGTGCCAAGTAAGTAAGGTTGTTGTAGCATTAGCTTGACACCGAATTCAAAATTATGATTATTTTTTAATTGTTTAAAAAAATACTTCTTTACAGAGACATTACTACAAAACAGCGTGTCCTGGAAACATTTGAAGAAATAACATGATGCGATATCTTCCGTGGCTTTATCCCGAAGTCTCAATATGTATACGAGCAGCAGGAAATCTAGTGTTGAGACACTCCGTTATTCATTTCGCCAAGAGTAGCAGAACTCAATCTCGCACTTTGCCTCAACATCAGAGCGAAGAAAATGGAAATATAAAAATTACAATTATAATTAAAGAAATTTTAAAATACATAAAATGGTGATAAGCTGTCCTGCGTTCTCTGGCTACAGCTGTAGAAAATTATTAAATACCTGTAAATTTTATATGAATATTTAACAATAATCTTAGTAAATAGTTAAATTCGCCATTATTCACAAACATGTCTCGACAAGGTGATCAGTTCTAGACATCTGTCGAAGTTGCACACAATGTGACAAAGTCCTACTTCCAGTCACTCGATTATAGTCGCTTTCAATATGAATAATTTAATCTGAATATTTACCTAATAGAACGAGATCCCAGGGCCCCCAGACCTACGTCATTTTAGCAAAGTTGAAATTAAGAGCATTAATAGTCTAATATGTAGTTAAGATTATTTATTAACTTGAAAGGGGGACTATTTTGGAGGTAGCGACAACTTAAGAGACAAGCTCACCTATGTTAAGTATGTCTTTAAGTATTTAGCTCTTTTTAAGTATTAGCTCGTATATACGTATGTTTTTAAAAATAATTTAAATAATGTATATTTATTATTATCAGACCCTTTAGGTGGGCTTGTACTCCTGCCAGATGTTTTAAAGCTTATGGTTACGAAAATATATTATACTAACAAGCTTTAATTTTACATATACTAAAGCTTTAATTTACAGACTATTTTAAGCGCCCTTATAAGCATTCAGACCAATCCGATGGCTCAATCATCCTCCTAAACAAAGAGTTATCTTTTTGGCTACCTTTGAAAGGGCCCCACTTTCAAGTTAGTGAGTACACATACTGTCTTAAAATTTCAGCTTTGCTAAAATGACGTAGGTCTGGGGCCCTGGGATCTCGGGCTATAAATTACGTATTTGAATCTTATTGTTAGGTTTCTTAGCTGTATTATATAGAATATAATTGTTATGATAGTTCAAATCTTTTATAAAATTTTGTAGAAATTATAAAAAAAGCAGTTGATACTTGTTGTTGTTATCTAGCAAAAGTGATTCTTGTGTGTTTGATCTCCTTTTGGATAAAAAAATAAACGGAAAAATTATTTCAAAGTTATTTTTGTCCACATGCATTAGAAACTATAAAAAATATAATAAGAATACATGTCTGTTTTTTAAATCATAATATTAAATACTACAATAATAAATAATCGTTAATTTGTCTAAACATTAACTGAGACTTTGCGGCCCGTCGTGACGCAGGGGCACAAAGTGTGACTGCAAAACCGACTGGTTGAGGGTTCGATCCCCACTCGAAGAGATGAAATATTTACTTACATTTATATTGCCATTTCTTCGCTCTGATGTCGAGGCAAAGCGCAGCGTTGAGTTCTGCCACTCAACATGAAATGCCTCCAGAAATCGGCAGAAAGTGTGGAATGAAGTATCTTAACAATAGGTTGCCTCTGCCTACCCTGCTGTGAGCAGGATACAGCGTGAAGCTGATTTTTTTATGTTCAAAAGGGATCCAGTTAATCCCAAAAAGCCTTAAAAGAATAAAAAACAATTTTTACATTATATACATGAAAATAGGCTATATGCCTATTGCTATTAATAAATTTCATAATTTCTATTTAGTATGTCATATATGTATAGTATTCATCTTAACGAAATTTAGGAGCATAGAAAAAATCAAGTATATATTTAGGTATTTTCATTTTTTATCTTCACTTCATTTGGCAAGGACAATGACAGCTTAGTAAAAGATTACTATTATAAAAATTTGACTTTTAAAATTTCATACTATATTCTTAAAATAACCGAAATTATTAACGTCACAAGCCAACATTTTAAAGGTTTGTTTGACACGTAAAATCTTTGGAGCAATTTTTAGAAAATCTGCCCCAGAAATACTGTTCGACTTTTATTTATTGGCTGACATTGACGTGCTGTCGATCAAAATGAGAAACTTCGCCTAGGTTTTTATATTATTCGTGGGTGAGATTAAGGCAATCTTGCTAAATTTAGGCAATCATTCCAAAACACGGCGTTGAGTTCCGCCACTGAAAAAGAAATATATCTAAAAAAAATGGTCTCGAAAGCTAGAACATTATATCTCTACCTCTGCGTTCACTGCTAAGAGGAAGAAAGCCTTCTCGAGGAGTCTTTCAAGAAGTTATATAAAATCTTTTTAGAATTAAATTAAATTAAATCAGCTTCACACTGTATCCCGCACACAGCAGGGTAGGCAGAGGGAACCTAGTGTTAACACTCCGTTCCCCACTTTCTGCCGAATTCTGGAGGTATTGCGTGTTGAGTGGCAGAACTGAACGCCGCGCTTAACCCCGACACCAGAGCGAAGAAATGGAAATAAAAAATTAAGTACATATTTCATCTCCTCGAGTGGGGATCGAGCCCACAACCAGTCAGTTTTACAGTCACACTTCGTGCGCCGCTGCGCCACGACCGGCCTCAAAAAAAATTGAAAATATTTTTAGAAACAAATCAATTCATTAGTGACTACTTCCTTATGTTACCTTACTAAAGGTTTTAAGGTTTTACAAGTGGGTAGGGTACCACACCATTCAAATTAACAATTTTGTTATAATAATTCAATACAAGCGAAAGAAACCGCGATCTAACCACTAGTTAAACATAAAAACATTCCATATTTGCCTACCGTATTCCAGCCACTCATCGAAAATATAACTTGGCTGTTTCAATAACAGAGGCTATACTGTATGTCGCCATACATTTCCCTAGAGGCCGACCCGATCCCGGCTCTCATACGTGTATGATTCTCTTTAAATGGACGAGGGAGGCTATTTGTAGAACTCATATTACAATATAAATTTTCATTTTGTAAAGTTTTCGTTTTGCTCGAAGCTATTTTCGTTTACGTAGTACGGTGCTTATTTCGGTATTGAATTGACCTTTTTTGGTAGTTTAGTAGGTGGTAGGTTCCCTCTGCCTACCCTCCAGTGTTCGAGATACAGCGTGAAGCTGATTTATTTTAGTTTATATCATGCATATGAGAAGGAATGATTACTTATTTTAATTTAGACGCAATATTTGTGACTCCAGATTATCCCGCATACAGCAGAGTAGGCAGAGGAAACCTAGTGTTAAGATACTCCGTCCCCTACTTTCTGCCGAATTCTGGAGGCATTGCGTGTTGAGTGGCAGAACTCAACGCCGCGCTTAACCTCGACACCAGAGCGAAGAAATGGAAATATAAACTTAAGTAAATATTTCATCTCCTCGAGTGGGAATCGAACCCACAACCAGTCGGTTTTACAGTCACACTTCGTGCCGCTGCGCCACGACTGGCCTGATCTTTGTTTAGTTATTTATTTTGGTATTTCAAAACCGTTTATTAGTAAAAGAAGAAGCTATAAGTAGGATGTCGTCGTGACGCAGTGGCACAAGTGTGTAACTGTAAACGCGACGGTTGTAGGTTGGGAGGAAAGAATTATTTAATATTTTTATTTTCTCGCTTTGTTAAGTAGGCAAAACCTGGCGCTGAGATCATGTTATAAAAATTTGTTGTAAAGTGGGGAACGGAGTGGTTTCAGAAATGCTTAAATTCCCTTTGACTATCCTGCTTTATGCGGGACACAAATCAAAGCTTCAAAAATTCATACCTACGAATCGTATTATAATGGTACAATTACATAGCTTAATATTACAAAAATCCATCTTAATTTAACGTGGCTGCTCGAACGTAGGCTCGCGGTCGTAAACAGATCGTTGCATTATTTTAAATTTACATTTTCTCGAAAAGTATACGTCTAAATGACATACTATAAAAGCCGAAGTTTATCTTCATTAAATTTCCTTGATGATAAAATAACTTTCGCTCGTAAGTTCCAATATCCTTGTTAAATAAAAAAACGATGAAATATCACATATACATATATCTATACTAATATATATTATTATTATACTAATATAACAAAGCGGAAGAGTTCGTTTGTTTAAACGCTAAGATCTCTGGATCTACTGGTCCGATTTACTTTCTTTTTCTTTTGTATAAAAGCTGCATTCTTCAGAAGTGCTATAGGTTATATAAACTTACAGTGTAAATCTTATTTAGCATTAAATAAAGAAATAACAACAATAAGGATCGCCATAGAATTGCTTTGAGCGCGTGCACTGCACAAATAGCTTATCAGTACGTTGTATGACAAACATATTCAATTTTATTAGACCTAAAATAAACTCGGCCACGACATTTATCTATCTCTTATAAATAAGTGATAAGGGATTTTGTGACAAAAAATATTTGTAAGGTGATATTTCATCGATTTTTATTTCACATGTTTATTGAAACGACGACTTGCGAGCGAAAGTTATTTCATCATCAAGGAAATTTAATGTAGGTAAACTTCAGCTTTTATAGTATATAATTTAGACACCATTTTTGCGGCGTACCAAAATAAATAAATCGGATTAGTAGACCCAGAGATCTGATAGCTGCTGATGAGCTGAAGGAGTGTTGTAATTTACAGCACTGAGCAACGCACCATACCTTTGGTTCTTTATTTTGATGTACAATTAGGAATTACAGCACTAGCATTGTAATAATACAATAAAATCATATATTCAAATTAATTAACGTTAAAATATATGCAAATATCTTATAATGTAATTTTTTTTTTTTACTCCAGACTGTTCCCGGATAGTGGTGTAAACATAGTCGATCCAGTGTCAAAGTAGTCCGTTCTACACTTTCCCTATATACTAGTATATAAAATGTGATATATTGTGAGGTGGGTGGCGGAGTCCAACGCTACGCTTCGTGTTGCCAGAGACGAAAAGTTATTATTACTTTAAATAAAAACGTTTACTAGAATGCATTGAACCTCCAACCATCACGCTTATTGTCAGCCGCTGTTTCACTGCGCCACTTTAGCCTCAATATGAAATGGTAAAAATGATTTTTATATCGCCGTATATACAAAATCTAAAGATGGTATACAAAACGTAAATACAGTAAGATTAATATAGCAAAATAACAATAATATGAGTGATAAATGTTTAAGAAAAAAAAGATTTATTAAAAAATAAATCTGTTTTTTAATCAGTTTCACGCTGTATCCCGCACACAGTAACAACATTTCATCTCCTCGAGTGGGGATCGAACCCACAACCAGCCGATTTTACAGTCAAACTGCATGCTGCTGCGCCGCGACTGGCCTCTAAAAGATAAATGAAGAAAAAAATATTAATAATAATAATAACCTACCCTGCTAAATGCGGGATACAGCGTGAAGTTGAAAACAGAATTGCTACTTGTAGTACGAGCAAACTACGTTGTATCATTTTACCCCCCCTTCTAAAATTGAAGTCCAAAATTGAGAGGAAAGTGGGAGAGTGTCTTAACTCTAGTTTCCTCTCTGCTTATTAGCTCTGAGGGAAAGAGAGAGGCTGCGAATTATTCAATGATGTCATCTAAATTTTGCTTCATATTAAATATGTAATTTATTATTAGTATATTTCTTAATACCGTCGGTTTGCAAATTAGTGAGACGTCTAACTTTAATTAATCATATTTAATAGAACTTAATATCAAGGGGATTGTCTTAGGGATGCTACATACAGTTAACAAAAATATATCATATTTACTTATTTAGAAAACGTATAAAATTTTGAACGCAGCGGGACTCGAGCCCGCGTTGTGTGTTGAATATTTTTTTCAAATGAGCTGCTTTTATATGTAAGATTTGTACAATGTATAAAGTAAACGTGTGTCATTAGTTATTGGCTGTGGTTGAGTTGAGAATAACTTTGACAATAGATATGGGTCTTTAATAGGAAATAGAGTAACTCTACAGTCATGTTGGTGCTATTTAGCAGTACTTTTTATATGTTAAGCTTATAAACTATATGAAAGTTAATGAATGAGGCCAGTCGTGGCGCAGGGGCACAAAGTGTGACTGTAAAACCGACTGCTTGTGGGTTCGATCCCCACTCGAGGAGATGAAATATTTATTTAAATTTATATTTCCATTTCTTCGCTCTGGTGTTGGTCGAAGCTAAGCGCGGCGTTGAGTTCTGCCACTCGACACGCAATGCCTCTAGAATTCGGCAGAAACTGGGGAACGGAGTGTCTTGAACACTAGGTTCTCTCTGCCTACTGCAGTGTGTGGGATACAGCGTGAAACCGATTTATTTATTTTAAATTAATGAATCTGCTTAGTTTACGAATTGAAATGTCATTAATAATAACATGCTCTTTTAATGTACTAAAATAAGTGTTCGATATTAAATAGGACTCTTCCATGTAGCGTTGTTAGTGTTGTTTAGCCAAATTCTTGTAAAAAAATAATATGTAATAATTAAATTATAACATGAATGTATATGGCTATGAATGTATACTGATAGCTCATTGTGTTAATGAGAATTATTGAATTGTATAAATCTACATAATTATATATTATCTAATATACATAATTATATAATTGTTGTATAAATCTAAAATCAAATAACTAAAAATGTATAAACACAAAAAAAAATGTTTGCAATGTAAAATATAATTTATAAATATTTTGTATAATCAATTTAATTACGTAACGAATTCAGTGTAGTTAACATTTACTTTTTTTATTTTTAGTCTAGTTTTATGTAATAATTATTTTGATTTAAAGAAAATTACGAATTAAGAAAATGTATTTCAAATTGTATAATTTACATATTATGTATGACATGTGAATATAACTAATTTAATAGTTTTTGTAAATATCCTCACTTGTGCTAAAAATATAATTGTTATGTAACTGTTGGCAAAAAACTAAAGCTATTTAAATTAGGACATTTAAAAATTGTGAACTATTCTTAAATCGCGAAGGGACTCGCGATTAGCAGGATGGCCGAGCTGTTAGCATAAGTTACTTATAGTGTAGTAATAGGTGTCACTGTAACTACAAGTACGTCATTTGATATTGTTTCCATTATCGATTGTATTAAGTGGCGGTACTAGTGCTGCGTCTTTTCCGGTGGATATCCAATATAAGCACAAACGACACGGCACTCGTGTTCATTACGTTCTAAGATATTGTCAAGACAACTTGTCATTACAATTCATATTTCAATATTGTGACTGCGAGAGTTTATGTGTATATAACAAGTGTAAATAAATTTATTGTAAAAGCTGGATTTTGTGTCTGATTTGTTGGTTCGCCTAACAATTGTTACCCTATAGATAACTTAAGTCCCCTCTACTTACCCTGCTATATGAGGGATATAGTCTTAAACTGAAAAAAAATGATATATAAATATTTTTAAATTGATTATTTAATTCTTGGAAGCTGTATGTCACCGTGCAGATGTCCCGAGTTTCATTCCGAGGGATTCACATTACTCTGAATATTCGCTCTTGACGTAATGTCTGAAATATAAAAGAGGCATTCTCTTGGAGGCTGGAGATACCATGGATCTAGGAAGGAAGAAGGTGTTATTTTTTAAAATTTTACTTTAATAATAAAACTAATTTGAAACGTGAAATATTAGAGAAAAATGTATGAAATCCTTCAATATCTATCGATGCATTTCCTCTCAGAAATATTTTTACTTATTTTTTTTTAATTTATTTTAAACTTAGGGTAAGTTAAGATACTATTTCTGATTAGAGTACGAAAGAAATAACTAATACATAATTAAACTCGTTTTATTAAACTTAATGTTTTAAGATACGTCCAAAAGTCGGCATGAAATTAAATAAATGAAAAAAAACATTCATATTTAAATTGATGCCAGTCTGTGTCAGTGACTGTAATGACGACAGGTTGTGGATTCGATCTCCACTCGAGAAATGAAATATTTATTTAAATTTTATATGTATTTCCATTTCTTCGCTTTGGTGTAGATGCAAAGCGTGGTGTTGAATTCCGCCATTCAACAAGCAAAGCTACCAGAATTCGGCGGAAAGTAGAGGACAGAGTGTTTTAACACTATGTTTTCCTACTGCCTCTCTAGCAAGGTTGCTGTGTATAGGATACAGCGTGCAGCTGATTTAATTTTAATTTATTAATATTTGAGGCCGGTCGTGGCGCAGCGGCACGAGGTGTGACTGCAAAACCGACTGGTTGTGGGTTCGAGCCCCTCTCGAGGAGATGAAATATTTACTTAAATTTATATTTCCATTTCTTCGCTCTGGTGTCGAGGTTAAGCGCGGCGTTGAGTTCTGCCACTCAACACGCAATGCCTCCAGAATTCGGCAGAAAGTGGGGAACGGAGTGTCTTTCACTAGGTTCCCTCTGCCTACCTGCTGTGTGCGGAATATACCGTGAAGCTAATTTAATTTAATTTTTTAAATTTATTAATATTAAAATAAATTATTTCTTGCATCGTAACTCCTTTGTCACGGAAATTATGAAGGGAACTCCTTGGAGGACGCGGTGTCGTCTCGCTACATTTGTATTTTAAAAATGCGTCATTTTACAATAGAATATTACGTGCAGATGCGTTATGAATTATGAGATTTTTTCCATTATTTAGATGCAAGTTTCATTATATGCTTCACGCTGTGTTGCAATATGTTGCATGATAGGGAAAGGGGACTTAGTGTTAAAACACTCTGTTTTCTGCTTTCTTCCAAATTTTTCAAATATTGGAGTGGCAGTACTTAATGTTTTCTTACCAATGAGAGGAAATTAATATAGTTTTTTCTGCTCCAGTGGGATTCGAACCAATAACTGTCGAACTTATAGTAAGACGTAATTCTACTGCGCAATAGCGAAAAACGAGTTTTAATTTTTAAAAAGAATAAAATCATATTTTAGATACAAAAATAAAAAATATATTATATTTTTTATAGTAAATTAATTTCATGAATTATGTTGGATGGAAAATATATTATTTCTATGAAACATATTATATGGTATGTTTCATAGAAGTAACTGATTTTGTATTTTTATTTATTCACAATATTCATTACATACGTTAAGTGAGTGTGAAATTTAAGAAAACGATATGTTTTGCTTCACGCAGTATCCCGTACATAGCACGTGGGCAGAGGGATCGTGGGAACCTAGTGTTAAGAGACTCCGTTCTCATTATGCTTCCGTCTCATTCATTTCCGCCGATTTTTTGAGGCATTATATATTGAGTGGCGGAACTGAATACCGCGATTTGCTTCGACTACTACTTATAATATCAGAGCGGCGAAATGAAATATTAAGCATTTCTTTCCCCCTAGTGGGAATCGAATCCACAACCTTCGCAGAAAAACACAATCTGCACCAAAGATATTCAAAAATTCAAAACAAAAACAAAAATAAACTGGAATTTTAATTCCTTATAATATTCTAAAGTACTCTACAGCAGTGAGTGTAAGCATCAAGCGTCTGTGAAACGATGAAGGCTTGCGTATTTTTATGTAAATAAATGTATGCAACTGTTTCTAGGAAGTCAGTTGCGGACGTGCTTCTCTCAGTTAAAATTTTACCTTTGACTTATTCAGAATTCTTCCTTATAAAGACGAGTATGCTTTTTAGAATTAAGAAGATGAGTGTTTTTAGTTTCCTTTTCCGGTTTCCGGTGCCTCAGGAGAAAGGAGACTCGTTTGTGTTAAAATGTGTATGAGATTTAGTGAAATTCTAACATTTGAAAGTAGCTACTTGTTTTTGCCTCTTATTTGTTGTAATTTTATGTTCCTTAGACAGTTTTAAATAGATAATTATTTTAAATAATAATATTCTATAATAATGTGTTCATGGAAACTTTTCTAAATTTTTATACATTACTTCATATTTTCCTTGTTTCAGTATGTTGTATATATTTTAGTTATTAAGATATGTTGAGTTTAATGCATGTAAGATAATTGCAGGTTATCATTTAAGTAATGAGGCCAGTGGTGGCGCAGGGGCACAAAGTGTGACTGCAAAATCGACTGGTTGTGGGTTCATTCTCCACTCGAGGAAATGAGATATTTAAATTTATATTTCTGTTTCTTTGCTCTGGTATCGAGGCAAAGCGCAGCGTTGACTTCCGCCACTCAACACGCAATGCCTCCAGAACTTGGTGAAATGTGTGGAACGGAGTGACTTAACACTAGGTTCGTGAAGCTAGATTTTTTAAAATATTTTATTACGGTTTCGTACCTCAAAACAAAAAACGGAACCCTTATAGTATCAGTTTGTTGTCCGTCTGTCCGTCTGTCAATACCACTTATCTCGAGGTTGCCTGGAGGTATCGAGTTAAAATTAAGATAAAATATTCAAGTCGAATCAAAAGTTATGAATAAGGACGTATTAATAAATTTTACTGCATTTTGTAAGAAATTCACCGAGGAATCAAAGCCTATAGGATACTTCTCGTGGACTTATTACGGAAATTGGCTTACGAAAATTAAATAAAGAAAAAAAATAAAAAGTGAAAATCTTTTTATATTTCGTAGAAAAAAAATAAAAAAACTTATAATTTTAGTTTATTTCATACAAAATGAATGCATACGTACACAAATTTAAGTTTGTCAACTGTTTGATGTCTGTTTTATGTACTTCCCGTTAGAAGACAATCCTGAAATTGGTACGGAACCCTCGGTATGGAATCTGACTCACATTTGAGCAGTTTTTTGATACTACATTAGGAGTTGTTCTGTACAACCATTGACCACTACAATAAAAAATAAAAAAATAGGTATAAAACAGAAAAATGATGCTACAGGAAGTGAACTTTTTATGACTCGTAATAGCAGAGCGACCATTGTGAGGTCTCATTCATCGTAGGAATTCAATTTCAAAGCTTCCACTTGTGTTTTTGCAAAAGGCTCAAGTGCCCGTCTTGTACTACTATTTTTGATGTGAATTCTAAAATTTTATGAAGAAACTCGATTTTTTATTTTGGTGTTTTTTTTTATGGAAGTAAGAATTTTCTTTTATATTTCAAACATTAATTAATGGATTCTATTTTACTTCGTATCAAATAATTTTTAGCTTTTTAATTTTAAAATTTTGAAATTTTATATTAGGTTCATAGATTATTATTACGTTCACTTTCGGAATTCTGGGGGTATTTCTTCGAAAGAAATTCGATTTTTTATTTGAATAAGTAATTTCCTTTTTGTCTCATATCAATTGGTTGGTTTTATTTTTACTTTCACTTTTAAATTTGAGTTTTAAATAAGTTTATCTTTCTAATTTTATGTAATTAAATTTTGTATACAAAATTCAAAAAAATGCTTTATAAATTATTATTACTTCACCATCGTAATAATTAGAATGAATTGTTTCTTATTAAATCATAAAATATTTCAATCTATACTAATATTATAAAGAGGTAAGATTTGTATTTTTGTATGTATGTATGTATGTTTGTATTGTTTTCACACGACAACTACCGGACCAATTTCAAAAATTCTTTCGCTATTAGAAAGCTGCATCTTCACCGTCCCACATAGGCTATATTACATTTTCAAAAAAAATAGGGATCCCTAAGAAAAATGCAATAATGTAACCCAAGGTGTGAAGAAGTTGATCTAAAAATTTTTATCATCGCGTGCGCTGCGAAAACTATTGATGATAGAACAAAATAATGTTCTACAGTATTATAGAACGCATCAATATCTATAGAAAATCGCGATACCATATGTCCAACTACTATAGTTATGACACTACAACTACATTTTTATATTTTATAAGTTGATGAAAGTGCCGGCAATAATCAAACCATTTTATTCATACCTCTGCATTAATCCTTATTCAATAGAATATTTAATAAAATGATATTTTATTAAAGATAATTTCAATATGTGTCAAGTACTTTTTACATTAACAAAATCGGACAATCCATTCAAAATATATAACGAATTTAAAAATGTGATATTTTTAAAAGAAAATCATGAAATTATTATTTCATAAAAAATACGGAGTGTAGCCTCGCGCACTATGGTGCGCGAGTAAGTAACTCTGCAGAGTGGGGGGAGGTGCATCGATATCACTAACATTATGAAGACAACCGATTACGTGTTTTGTTTCTTTATTTGAATTGAATAGGCCCTGAAACTACGGGGGCGATTTGGAAAATTCTTTTACAATTGGGCGATTAACGTATAAAAAAATACCAAAAAAAAATTATATCGCGTACGCTGTGGAAGTTATTGACAATAGGGCAAAGTAATTTACTAAAATTTTATAGAAGACATCAATATCTACAAAAAAGTTTACGATAACTGTAAGTTTAGTGTAACTGTTACAGTTGTGCCACTAATTTTCAAAGGAAAACTTTCTAACTCTTCTTCTTCAAAACCACCCAACGGATTTTGATGCGGATCACCGTTAGGTGGTTGATTATACCGTTAGGTAGAGTATATATAACTACGTGACAGAAATTGGAAAAACATATTACCAGAGTAATCCATGAACAGTTATGTTTTTATTGTTGTTATTGTTCATGGATTACTCTGGTAATATCTGGTAATTTAATAAAAAAATATAATTATATTTTTATTCTGCTAAAATTTCTTTATACTCCATGAACAATTTTCTCTCTCCGAACTTCTCTCCCAGCTCTCCCAACTCTCCCAACTCTCCCAACTCTCCCAACTCTCCCAACTCTCC
>JAATLQ010038048.1:0-37108 GCA_013421005.1 Heliconius erato x Heliconius himera | reverse complement strand
GTAGTTATATATACTCTACCTAACGGTATAATCAACCACCTAACGGTGATCCGCATCAAAATC
Source organism: Heliconius erato x Heliconius himera (assembly GCA_013421005.1). Classification (NCBI taxonomy): domain Eukaryota; kingdom Metazoa; phylum Arthropoda; class Insecta; order Lepidoptera; family Nymphalidae; genus Heliconius; species Heliconius erato x Heliconius himera. The sequence continues at coordinate 37,045 of JAATLQ010038048.1, read as the reverse complement.
CGTTGGGTGGTTTTGAAGAAGAAGAGTTAGAAAGTTTTCCTTTGAAAATTAGTGGCACAACTGTAACAGTTACACTAAACTTACAGTTATCGTAAACTTTTTTGTAGATATTGATGTCTTCTATAAAATTTTAGTAAATTACTTTGCCCTATTGTCAATAACTTCCACAGCGTACGCGATATAATTTTTTTTTGGTATTTTTTTATACGTTAATCGCCCAATTGTAAAAGAATTTTCCAAATCGCCCCCGTAGTTTCAGGGCCTATTCAATTCAAATAAAGAAACAAAACACGTAATCGGTTGTCTTCATAATGTTAGTGATATCGATGCACCTCCCCCCACTCTGCAGAGTTACTTACTCGCGCACCATAGTGCGCGAGGCTACACTCCGTATTTTTTATGAAATAATAATTTCATGATTTTCTTTTAAAAATATCACATTTTTAAATTCGTTATATATTTTGAATGGATTGTCCGATTTTGTTAATGTAAAAAGTACTTGACACATATTGAAATTATCTTTAATAAAATATCATTTTATTAAATATTCTATTGAATAAGGATTAATGCAGAGGTATGAATAAAATGGTTTGATTATTGCCGGCACTTTCATCAACTTATAAAATATAAAAATGTAGTTGTAGTGTCATAACTATAGTAGTTGGACATATGGTATCGCGATTTTCTATAGATATTGATGCGTTCTATAATACTGTAGAACATTATTTTGTTCTATCATCAATAGTTTTCGCAGCGCACGCGATGATAAAAATTTTTAGATCAACTTCTTCACACCTTGGGTTACATTATTGCATTTTTCTTAGGGATCCCTATTTTTTTTGAAAATGTAATATAGCCTATGTGGGACGGTGAAGATGCAGCTTTCTAATAGCGAAAGAATTTTTGAAATTGGTCCGGTAGTTGTCGTGTGAAAACAATACAAACATACATACATACATACAAAAATACAAATCTTACCTCTTTATAATATTAGTATAGATTGAAATATTTTATGATTTAATAAGAAACAATTCATTCTAATTATTACGATGGTGAAGTAATAATAATTTATAAAGCATTTTTTTGAATTTTGTATACAAAATTTAATTACATAAAATTAGAAAGATAAACTTATTTAAAACTCAAATTTAAAAGTGAAAGTAAAAATAAAACCAACCAATTGATATGAGACAAAAAGGAAATTACTTATTCAAATAAAAAATCGAATTTCTTTCGAAGAAATACCCCCAGAATTCCGAAAGTGAACGTAATAATAATCTATGAACCTAATATAAAATTTCAAAATTTTAAAATTAAAAAGCTAAAAATTATTTGATACGAAGTAAAATAGAATCCATTAATTAATGTTTGAAATATAAAAGAAAATTCTTACTTCCATAAAAAAAAACACCAAAATAAAAAATCGAGTTTCTTCATAAAATTTTAGAATTCACATCAAAAATAGTAGTACAAGACGGGCACTTGAGCCTTTTGCAAAAACACAAGTGGAAGCTTTGAAATTGAATTCCTACGATGAATGAGACCTCACAATGGTCGCTCTGCTATTACGAGTCATAAAAAGTTCACTTCCTGTAGCATCATTTTTCTGTTTTATACCTATTTTTTTATTTTTTATTGTAGTGGTCAATGGTTGTACAGAACAACTCCTAATGTAGTATCAAAAAACTGCTCAAATGTGAGTCAGATTCCATACCGAGGGTTCCGTACCAATTTCAGGATTGTCTTCTAACGGGAAGTACATAAAACAGACATCAAACAGTTGACAAACTTAAATTTGTGTACGTATGCATTCATTTTGTATGAAATAAACTAAAATTATAAGTTTTTTTATTTTTTTTCTACGAAATATAAAAAGATTTTCACTTTTTATTTTTTTTCTTTATTTAATTTTCGTAAGCCAATTTCCGTAATAAGTCCACGAGAAGTATCCTATAGGCTTTGATTCCTCGGTGAATTTCTTACAAAATGCAGTAAAATTTATTAATACGTCCTTATTCATAACTTTTGATTCGACTTGAATATTTTATCTTAATTTTAACTCGATACCTCCAGGCAACCTCGAGATAAGTGGTATTGACAGACGGACAGACGGACAACAAACTGATACTATAAGGGTTCCGTTTTTTGTTTTGAGGTACGAAACCGTAATAAAATATTTTAAAAAATCTAGCTTCACGAACCTAGTGTTAAGTCACTCCGTTCCACACATTTCACCAAGTTCTGGAGGCATTGCGTGTTGAGTGGCGGAAGTCAACGCTGCGCTTTGCCTCGATACCAGAGCAAAGAAACAGAAATATAAATTTAAATATCTCATTTCCTCGAGTGGAGAATGAACCCACAACCAGTCGATTTTGCAGTCACACTTTGTGCCCCTGCGCCACCACTGGCCTCATTACTTAAATGATAACCTGCAATTATCTTACATGCATTAAACTCAACATATCTTAATAACTAAAATATATACAACATACTGAAACAAGGAAAATATGAAGTAATGTATAAAAATTTAGAAAAGTTTCCATGAACACATTATTATAGAATATTATTATTTAAAATAATTATCTATTTAAAACTGTCTAAGGAACATAAAATTACAACAAATAAGAGGCAAAAACAAGTAGCTACTTTCAAATGTTAGAATTTCACTAAATCTCATACACATTTTAACACAAACGAGTCTCCTTTCTCCTGAGGCACCGGAAACCGGAAAAGGAAACTAAAAACACTCATCTTCTTAATTCTAAAAAGCATACTCGTCTTTATAAGGAAGAATTCTGAATAAGTCAAAGGTAAAATTTTAACTGAGAGAAGCACGTCCGCAACTGACTTCCTAGAAACAGTTGCATACATTTATTTACATAAAAATACGCAAGCCTTCATCGTTTCACAGACGCTTGATGCTTACACTCACTGCTGTAGAGTACTTTAGAATATTATAAGGAATTAAAATTCCAGTTTATTTTTGTTTTTGTTTTGAATTTTTGAATATCTTTGGTGCAGATTGTGTTTTTCTGCGAAGGTTGTGGATTCGATTCCCACTAGGGGGAAAGAAATGCTTAATATTTCATTTCGCCGCTCTGATATTATAAGTAGTAGTCGAAGCAAATCGCGGTATTCAGTTCCGCCACTCAATATATAATGCCTCAAAAAATCGGCGGAAATGAATGAGACGGAAGCATAATGAGAACGGAGTCTCTTAACACTAGGTTCCCACGATCCCTCTGCCCACGTGCTATGTACGGGATACTGCGTGAAGCAAAACATATCGTTTTCTTAAATTTCACACTCACTTAACGTATGTAATGAATATTGTGAATAAATAAAAATACAAAATCAGTTACTTCTATGAAACATACCATATAATATGTTTCATAGAAATAATATATTTTCCATCCAACATAATTCATGAAATTAATTTACTATAAAAAATATAATATATTTTTTATTTTTGTATCTAAAATATGATTTTATTCTTTTTAAAAATTAAAACTCGTTTTTCGCTATTGCGCAGTAGAATTACGTCTTACTATAAGTTCGACAGTTATTGGTTCGAATCCCACTGGAGCAGAAAAAACTATATTAATTTCCTCTCATTGGTAAGAAAACATTAAGTACTGCCACTCCAATATTTGAAAAATTTGGAAGAAAGCAGAAAACAGAGTGTTTTAACACTAAGTCCCCTTTCCCTATCATGCAACATATTGCAACACAGCGTGAAGCATATAATGAAACTTGCATCTAAATAATGGAAAAAATCTCATAATTCATAACGCATCTGCACGTAATATTCTATTGTAAAATGACGCATTTTTAAAATACAAATGTAGCGAGACGACACCGCGTCCTCCAAGGAGTTCCCTTCATAATTTCCGTGACAAAGGAGTTACGATGCAAGAAATAATTTATTTTAATATTAATAAATTTAAAAAATTAAATTAAATTAGCTTCACGGTATATTCCGCACACAGCAGGTAGGCAGAGGGAACCTAGTGAAAGACACTCCGTTCCCCACTTTCTGCCGAATTCTGGAGGCATTGCGTGTTGAGTGGCAGAACTCAACGCCGCGCTTAACCTCGACACCAGAGCGAAGAAATGGAAATATAAATTTAAGTAAATATTTCATCTCCTCGAGAGGGGCTCGAACCCACAACCAGTCGGTTTTGCAGTCACACCTCGTGCCGCTGCGCCACGACCGGCCTCAAATATTAATAAATTAAAATTAAATCAGCTGCACGCTGTATCCTATACACAGCAACCTTGCTAGAGAGGCAGTAGGAAAACATAGTGTTAAAACACTCTGTCCTCTACTTTCCGCCGAATTCTGGTAGCTTTGCTTGTTGAATGGCGGAATTCAACACCACGCTTTGCATCTACACCAAAGCGAAGAAATGGAAATACATATAAAATTTAAATAAATATTTCATTTCTCGAGTGGAGATCGAATCCACAACCTGTCGTCATTACAGTCACTGACACAGACTGGCATCAATTTAAATATGAATGTTTTTTTTCATTTATTTAATTTCATGCCGACTTTTGGACGTATCTTAAAACATTAAGTTTAATAAAACGAGTTTAATTATGTATTAGTTATTTCTTTCGTACTCTAATCAGAAATAGTATCTTAACTTACCCTAAGTTTAAAATAAATTAAAAAAAAATAAGTAAAAATATTTCTGAGAGGAAATGCATCGATAGATATTGAAGGATTTCATACATTTTTCTCTAATATTTCACGTTTCAAATTAGTTTTATTATTAAAGTAAAATTTTAAAAAATAACACCTTCTTCCTTCCTAGATCCATGGTATCTCCAGCCTCCAAGAGAATGCCTCTTTTATATTTCAGACATTACGTCAAGAGCGAATATTCAGAGTAATGTGAATCCCTCGGAATGAAACTCGGGACATCTGCACGGTGACATACAGCTTCCAAGAATTAAATAATCAATTTAAAAATATTTATATATCATTTTTTTTCAGTTTAAGACTATATCCCTCATATAGCAGGGTAAGTAGAGGGGACTTAAGTTATCTATAGGGTAACAATTGTTAGGCGAACCAACAAATCAGACACAAAATCCAGCTTTTACAATAAATTTATTTACACTTGTTATATACACATAAACTCTCGCAGTCACAATATTGAAATATGAATTGTAATGACAAGTTGTCTTGACAATATCTTAGAACGTAATGAACACGAGTGCCGTGTCGTTTGTGCTTATATTGGATATCCACCGGAAAAGACGCAGCACTAGTACCGCCACTTAATACAATCGATAATGGAAACAATATCAAATGACGTACTTGTAGTTACAGTGACACCTATTACTACACTATAAGTAACTTATGCTAACAGCTCGGCCATCCTGCTAATCGCGAGTCCCTTCGCGATTTAAGAATAGTTCACAATTTTTAAATGTCCTAATTTAAATAGCTTTAGTTTTTTGCCAACAGTTACATAACAATTATATTTTTAGCACAAGTGAGGATATTTACAAAAACTATTAAATTAGTTATATTCACATGTCATACATAATATGTAAATTATACAATTTGAAATACATTTTCTTAATTCGTAATTTTCTTTAAATCAAAATAATTATTACATAAAACTAGACTAAAAATAAAAAAAGTAAATGTTAACTACACTGAATTCGTTACGTAATTAAATTGATTATACAAAATATTTATAAATTATATTTTACATTGCAAACATTTTTTTTTGTGTTTATACATTTTTAGTTATTTGATTTTAGATTTATACAACAATTATATAATTATGTATATTAGATAATATATAATTATGTAGATTTATACAATTCAATAATTCTCATTAACACAATGAGCTATCAGTATACATTCATAGCCATATACATTCATGTTATAATTTAATTATTACATATTATTTTTTTACAAGAATTTGGCTAAACAACACTAACAACGCTACATGGAAGAGTCCTATTTAATATCGAACACTTATTTTAGTACATTAAAAGAGCATGTTATTATTAATGACATTTCAATTCGTAAACTAAGCAGATTCATTAATTTAAAATAAATAAATCGGTTTCACGCTGTATCCCACACACTGCAGTAGGCAGAGAGAACCTAGTGTTCAAGACACTCCGTTCCCCAGTTTCTGCCGAATTCTAGAGGCATTGCGTGTCGAGTGGCAGAACTCAACGCCGCGCTTAGCTTCGACCAACACCAGAGCGAAGAAATGGAAATATAAATTTAAATAAATATTTCATCTCCTCGAGTGGGGATCGAACCCACAAGCAGTCGGTTTTACAGTCACACTTTGTGCCCCTGCGCCACGACTGGCCTCATTCATTAACTTTCATATAGTTTATAAGCTTAACATATAAAAAGTACTGCTAAATAGCACCAACATGACTGTAGAGTTACTCTATTTCCTATTAAAGACCCATATCTATTGTCAAAGTTATTCTCAACTCAACCACAGCCAATAACTAATGACACACGTTTACTTTATACATTGTACAAATCTTACATATAAAAGCAGCTCATTTGAAAAAAATATTCAACACACAACGCGGGCTCGAGTCCCGCTGCGTTCAAAATTTTATACGTTTTCTAAATAAGTAAATATGATATATTTTTGTTAACTGTATGTAGCATCCCTAAGACAATCCCCTTGATATTAAGTTCTATTAAATATGATTAATTAAAGTTAGACGTCTCACTAATTTGCAAACCGACGGTATTAAGAAATATACTAATAATAAATTACATATTTAATATGAAGCAAAATTTAGATGACATCATTGAATAATTCGCAGCCTCTCTCTTTCCCTCAGAGCTAATAAGCAGAGAGGAAACTAGAGTTAAGACACTCTCCCACTTTCCTCTCAATTTTGGACTTCAATTTTAGAAGGGGGGGTAAAATGATACAACGTAGTTTGCTCGTACTACAAGTAGCAATTCTGTTTTCAACTTCACGCTGTATCCCGCATTTAGCAGGGTAGGTTATTATTATTATTAATATTTTTTTCTTCATTTATCTTTTAGAGGCCAGTCGCGGCGCAGCAGCATGCAGTTTGACTGTAAAATCGGCTGGTTGTGGGTTCGATCCCCACTCGAGGAGATGAAATGTTGTTACTGTGTGCGGGATACAGCGTGAAACTGATTAAAAAACAGATTTATTTTTTAATAAATCTTTTTTTTCTTAAACATTTATCACTCATATTATTGTTATTTTGCTATATTAATCTTACTGTATTTACGTTTTGTATACCATCTTTAGATTTTGTATATACGGCGATATAAAAATCATTTTTACCATTTCATATTGAGGCTAAAGTGGCGCAGTGAAACAGCGGCTGACAATAAGCGTGATGGTTGGAGGTTCAATGCATTCTAGTAAACGTTTTTATTTAAAGTAATAATAACTTTTCGTCTCTGGCAACACGAAGCGTAGCGTTGGACTCCGCCACCCACCTCACAATATATCACATTTTATATACTAGTATATAGGGAAAGTGTAGAACGGACTACTTTGACACTGGATCGACTATGTTTACACCACTATCCGGGAACAGTCTGGAGTAAAAAAAAAAAATTACATTATAAGATATTTGCATATATTTTAACGTTAATTAATTTGAATATATGATTTTATTGTATTATTACAATGCTAGTGCTGTAATTCCTAATTGTACATCAAAATAAAGAACCAAAGGTATGGTGCGTTGCTCAGTGCTGTAAATTACAACACTCCTTCAGCTCATCAGCAGCTATCAGATCTCTGGGTCTACTAATCCGATTTATTTATTTTGGTACGCCGCAAAAATGGTGTCTAAATTATATACTATAAAAGCTGAAGTTTACCTACATTAAATTTCCTTGATGATGAAATAACTTTCGCTCGCAAGTCGTCGTTTCAATAAACATGTGAAATAAAAATCGATGAAATATCACCTTACAAATATTTTTTGTCACAAAATCCCTTATCACTTATTTATAAGAGATAGATAAATGTCGTGGCCGAGTTTATTTTAGGTCTAATAAAATTGAATATGTTTGTCATACAACGTACTGATAAGCTATTTGTGCAGTGCACGCGCTCAAAGCAATTCTATGGCGATCCTTATTGTTGTTATTTCTTTATTTAATGCTAAATAAGATTTACACTGTAAGTTTATATAACCTATAGCACTTCTGAAGAATGCAGCTTTTATACAAAAGAAAAAGAAAGTAAATCGGACCAGTAGATCCAGAGATCTTAGCGTTTAAACAAACGAACTCTTCCGCTTTGTTATATTAGTATAATAATAATATATATTAGTATAGATATATGTATATGTGATATTTCATCGTTTTTTTATTTAACAAGGATATTGGAACTTACGAGCGAAAGTTATTTTATCATCAAGGAAATTTAATGAAGATAAACTTCGGCTTTTATAGTATGTCATTTAGACGTATACTTTTCGAGAAAATGTAAATTTAAAATAATGCAACGATCTGTTTACGACCGCGAGCCTACGTTCGAGCAGCCACGTTAAATTAAGATGGATTTTTGTAATATTAAGCTATGTAATTGTACCATTATAATACGATTCGTAGGTATGAATTTTTGAAGCTTTGATTTGTGTCCCGCATAAAGCAGGATAGTCAAAGGGAATTTAAGCATTTCTGAAACCACTCCGTTCCCCACTTTACAACAAATTTTTATAACATGATCTCAGCGCCAGGTTTTGCCTACTTAACAAAGCGAGAAAATAAAAATATTAAATAATTCTTTCCTCCCAACCTACAACCGTCGCGTTTACAGTTACACACTTGTGCCACTGCGTCACGACGACATCCTACTTATAGCTTCTTCTTTTACTAATAAACGGTTTTGAAATACCAAAATAAATAACTAAACAAAGATCAGGCCAGTCGTGGCGCAGCGGCACGAAGTGTGACTGTAAAACCGACTGGTTGTGGGTTCGATTCCCACTCGAGGAGATGAAATATTTACTTAAGTTTATATTTCCATTTCTTCGCTCTGGTGTCGAGGTTAAGCGCGGCGTTGAGTTCTGCCACTCAACACGCAATGCCTCCAGAATTCGGCAGAAAGTAGGGGACGGAGTATCTTAACACTAGGTTTCCTCTGCCTACTCTGCTGTATGCGGGATAATCTGGAGTCACAAATATTGCGTCTAAATTAAAATAAGTAATCATTCCTTCTCATATGCATGATATAAACTAAAATAAATCAGCTTCACGCTGTATCTCGAACACTGGAGGGTAGGCAGAGGGAACCTACCACCTACTAAACTACCAAAAAAGGTCAATTCAATACCGAAATAAGCACCGTACTACGTAAACGAAAATAGCTTCGAGCAAAACGAAAACTTTACAAAATGAAAATTTATATTGTAATATGAGTTCTACAAATAGCCTCCCTCGTCCATTTAAAGAGAATCATACACGTATGAGAGCCGGGATCGGGTCGGCCTCTAGGGAAATGTATGGCGACATACAGTATAGCCTCTGTTATTGAAACAGCCAAGTTATATTTTCGATGAGTGGCTGGAATACGGTAGGCAAATATGGAATGTTTTTATGTTTAACTAGTGGTTAGATCGCGGTTTCTTTCGCTTGTATTGAATTATTATAACAAAATTGTTAATTTGAATGGTGTGGTACCCTACCCACTTGTAAAACCTTAAAACCTTTAGTAAGGTAACATAAGGAAGTAGTCACTAATGAATTGATTTGTTTCTAAAAATATTTTCAATTTTTTTTGAGGCCGGTCGTGGCGCAGCGGCGCACGAAGTGTGACTGTAAAACTGACTGGTTGTGGGCTCGATCCCCACTCGAGGAGATGAAATATGTACTTAATTTTTTATTTCCATTTCTTCGCTCTGGTGTCGGGGTTAAGCGCGGCGTTCAGTTCTGCCACTCAACACGCAATACCTCCAGAATTCGGCAGAAAGTGGGGAACGGAGTGTTAACACTAGGTTCCCTCTGCCTACCCTGCTGTGTGCGGGATACAGTGTGAAGCTGATTTAATTTAATTTAATTCTAAAAAGATTTTATATAACTTCTTGAAAGACTCCTCGAGAAGGCTTTCTTCCTCTTAGCAGTGAACGCAGAGGTAGAGATATAATGTTCTAGCTTTCGAGACCATTTTTTTTAGATATATTTCTTTTTCAGTGGCGGAACTCAACGCCGTGTTTTGGAATGATTGCCTAAATTTAGCAAGATTGCCTTAATCTCACCCACGAATAATATAAAAACCTAGGCGAAGTTTCTCATTTTGATCGACAGCACGTCAATGTCAGCCAATAAATAAAAGTCGAACAGTATTTCTGGGGCAGATTTTCTAAAAATTGCTCCAAAGATTTTACGTGTCAAACAAACCTTTAAAATGTTGGCTTGTGACGTTAATAATTTCGGTTATTTTAAGAATATAGTATGAAATTTTAAAAGTCAAATTTTTATAATAGTAATCTTTTACTAAGCTGTCATTGTCCTTGCCAAATGAAGTGAAGATAAAAAATGAAAATACCTAAATATATACTTGATTTTTTCTATGCTCCTAAATTTCGTTAAGATGAATACTATACATATATGACATACTAAATAGAAATTATGAAATTTATTAATAGCAATAGGCATATAGCCTATTTTCATGTATATAATGTAAAAATTGTTTTTTATTCTTTTAAGGCTTTTTGGGATTAACTGGATCCCTTTTGAACATAAAAAAATCAGCTTCACGCTGTATCCTGCTCACAGCAGGGTAGGCAGAGGCAACCTATTGTTAAGATACTTCATTCCACACTTTCTGCCGATTTCTGGAGGCATTTCATGTTGAGTGGCAGAACTCAACGCTGCGCTTTGCCTCGACATCAGAGCGAAGAAATGGCAATATAAATGTAAGTAAATATTTCATCTCTTCGAGTGGGGATCGAACCCTCAACCAGTCGGTTTTGCAGTCACACTTTGTGCCCCTGCGTCACGACGGGCCGCAAAGTCTCAGTTAATGTTTAGACAAATTAACGATTATTTATTATTGTAGTATTTAATATTATGATTTAAAAAACAGACATGTATTCTTATTATATTTTTTATAGTTTCTAATGCATGTGGACAAAAATAACTTTGAAATAATTTTTCCGTTTATTTTTTTATCCAAAAGGAGATCAAACACACAAGAATCACTTTTGCTAGATAACAACAACAAGTATCAACTGCTTTTTTTATAATTTCTACAAAATTTTATAAAAGATTTGAACTATCATAACAATTATATTCTATATAATACAGCTAAGAAACCTAACAATAAGATTCAAATACGTAATTTATAGCCCGAGATCCCAGGGCCCCAGACCTACGTCATTTTAGCAAAGCTGAAATTTTAAGACAGTATGTGTACTCACTAACTTGAAAGTGGGGCCCTTTCAAAGGTAGCCAAAAAGATAACTCTTTGTTTAGGAGGATGATTGAGCCATCGGATTGGTCTGAATGCTTATAAGGGCGCTTAAAATAGTCTGTAAATTAAAGCTTTAGTATATGTAAAATTAAAGCTTGTTAGTATAATATATTTTCGTAACCATAAGCTTTAAAACATCTGGCAGGAGTACAAGCCCACCTAAAGGGTCTGATAATAATAAATATACATTATTTAAATTATTTTTAAAAACATACGTATATACGAGCTAATACTTAAAAAGAGCTAAATACTTAAAGACATACTTAACATAGGTGAGCTTGTCTCTTAAGTTGTCGCTACCTCCAAAATAGTCCCCCTTTCAAGTTAATAAATAATCTTAACTACATATTAGACTATTAATGCTCTTAATTTCAACTTTGCTAAAATGACGTAGGTCTGGGGGCCCTGGGATCTCGTTCTATTAGGTAAATATTCAGATTAAATTATTCATATTGAAAGCGACTATAATCGAGTGACTGGAAGTAGGACTTTGTCACATTGTGTGCAACTTCGACAGATGTCTAGAACTGATCACCTTGTCGAGACATGTTTGTGAATAATGGCGAATTTAACTATTTACTAAGATTATTGTTAAATATTCATATAAAATTTACAGGTATTTAATAATTTTCTACAGCTGTAGCCAGAGAACGCAGGACAGCTTATCACCATTTTATGTATTTTAAAATTTCTTTAATTATAATTGTAATTTTTATATTTCCATTTTCTTCGCTCTGATGTTGAGGCAAAGTGCGAGATTGAGTTCTGCTACTCTTGGCGAAATGAATAACGGAGTGTCTCAACACTAGATTTCCTGCTGCTCGTATACATATTGAGACTTCGGGATAAAGCCACGGAAGATATCGCATCATGTTATTTCTTCAAATGTTTCCAGGACACGCTGTTTTGTAGTAATGTCTCTGTAAAGAAGTATTTTTTTAAACAATTAAAAAATAATCATAATTTTGAATTCGGTGTCAAGCTAATGCTACAACAACCTTACTTACTTGGCACCGACATCAAAATTATAAAATCTTTCTTTAATTATTTTTGTTTAACAAAGTCAAAGTACGTTTTTACTTTATGCAACGTAAATATTTTTTTAACTTCTAGTTTACTATTTGAAGTCTGTTTTGGATTCGATTCCCACTCGTGAAAATAAAATATTTAATAGTTTCATTTCTTCGCTTTAGTGTCCATACAAGGCGTGGCGTTGAGTTCTGCCATTTAATGCCAATGTCTCACAAAATTCGACTGAAAATGGAAAAGGAGGGGTCTTAAAACTAGGTTCCCTCTGTGTTCCCTGTTGAATGCGGGATACAGCGTGAAACTATTAATATAAATAAGATTAAAAGTGCATAATATTTACTTAAACATAATTTAAAAGTGAGTGGGTATTTAATAATACATTAAGCCTATATAGCCTTAAACGGTTTCATATTTAAAGATAATCTAGCCTTATCTCTGAGTTTATGATGTAATTTAGACGCGACGCTACTAATTATAAAATGTTTATTTCATTCAAATAGCCTCCTCTTTGCCTACAAAAGTGTAATAAATAACAGTTATATTAAATTGTGAAACTTTTCGTATTTAACGATTGCTCTGTCTATTTTTATTATGAAAAACGTTTCAAGTGGAAGCCGTTAAAATAATTGAGAAAGCTAGTAAAGATATGTATATACATACATATCAATAAATATATAATAAAATCTAAGTATACAAACAAATAAAAAGTAATAAAAATGGCTTTAAACATATACATTTCTATGCACAAACTTCAACTAAAATGAAATTAGAGAAAATAATATTTTTATTATTTCAAATTAATACGTATATGTTATTGATAATTATGTATTTATTTACAATTAAATTTTATTATTAACTTTGATATCTCGCTCTTACTTGCTTTTTAAAGCAATCGCTACCAGCGGTATTACTAGAAATTAACATTAAGAACAAATTTACGCTCGAACAACATCATATCGTAAAAGACCCTACAAAGAGACATAATATGCATTTTTCTATAAATATATAATAAAACTCGTCTGTAAACAGTGACCAAGAACAGACGAAACTACTGGACTCATAAAGTTAAACCTTTTTTTTTTTTCATTTTCACGCTGTATCCCGCACATCCTGCACGGTAGGCAGTGGAAGTCTGAGAACCTAGTGTTAAGACACTGCTTTCTCAGTAAGGCGCTTCCGTGCTCATTCACCAAATTCTAGAGATATTATGTGTCAAATGGCCGAATACATAATCTCTGAACACTACGCTCCCTCTGCCTACCCTGCTAGATGCTGGATACAGGGTACAGACAGAAAAAAATCTTCACGTAAAAAAAAGTTAAAAAGGCTTAGTGACAATGACGATTCATATATTATAGAAATCACCAAATCTATTCAAATACATTTCACGTTGTATTTATTTATCAACAAAATTAGTAACAAATATTTACAGTACAAAATATATACAAATCTATTTTAAGCTTAATTGAATTTACGTATTTAGTTCTGCCGCTAATTTTAAGTGATCTATTCTACTGGTATGTGTGAAATACATTATTTACATTTAATTAATTATGTGAGGCCAGTCGTGGCGCAGCGGCACAAAGTGTGACTGTAAATCGACTGGTTGTTGGTTCGATTCCCCGTTCGATGAAATGAAATATTTATATACATTTATATTTTCATTTCTTCGCTCTGGCGTCGAGGCAAAAGCGCGGCGTGGAGTTCTGCCATTCAACACGCATAGTCTCGACAATTGGACGAACAGTACAAAACCAAACTAACGGAAAACGGAGTATCTTAGCACTAGATCCCCTTTCCAATTTCCATGCCTTCTGAGGGTAAAGCTGTAAATAAAAAACGGACAAGGGCGAATCAGGCTCGTCCACCGAGAGTTTCGATAAAATTGGAGGTCTTTAGGTTTTCTGAAATTCAGGCTCAGCTTAGCTAAGCGGCTTCAATACCAAATTTTGCGCTCTTTTTAGGGCTATTAGTTTTCAGAATTTAACCACAAATGATCAGTTTTCAGGTTTTTTCCTGAACTAATGCTAACTGTAGATGCTAGCTACAAAATAGTGTCGAATTATGCGTTTTATGCGATATCAACGGCCTTATCTATCATTCTTTTATCAGGAAGTCATGGGATCATAGATCTGAGAATATTGTTTGAATTTCAAGTCGATATCTCCAAGCGTTCCTGAAATAAAGGATCTTGACAGACAGACAGAAGGACACCAAAGTAATCTTATTAGGGTTCTTTTTTTCCTTAAAAAGTTACGGAACTCTAAAAATAAAATAAAATAATAAACCCATCTATAACAATTTGAAGCTTCAATTCGCCGTTCCATAAAAATCCCCACCGGAAGTTTGCACATCGCTGTTTGAGTTGGTAACTGTTAACGACTTAACTTGCTATAGATTATTGCTTCGATACTACCGTTTGTTTAACTACACCCTTTTTGTTTCCTTAAACTTCCCGCATCCATCACTGGTTTTATCCCGGTTTGTGGATCTTGTAAGATATAATGAAAAGTTTCACTTTGAACTCAATAAAGTGAATTTTATTGGTGTTTAAGCTTTTATTAATTGATTGATCTTTGGTTCTGTAGTAATTTTTGAGAGATTATTGGTATTTTATAATAGGTATAGATTTTTTTTTAATCCCACTTGAACAGGGTAGGTGAAGGGAACCTAATGTTAAAATATTTAATTTTCCACGCACCGCCCGAATTTGTGATATATTGTGACATGTGTGACGGAACTCAACGCCGCCCTTCGTCTCGCCAGAGGGAGTAAATGGAAACGAATCAAATTCACATGCGTGGCGTTTATAATGCCATTGCACCACGATGCGACGCTTGCTTAACATGTTAGTAAGTCCTTTTTGTTGCATTTTATTTTTAGGTGTACAATAAAGAATATTATTATTATTAGTGCATAATAAGTCCAATCCAAGACCGATATGACACCTAATTTACTTTTAAGAGGAAATCTGGGAACCTAGTGTTAAGATACTCGGTTCCCCCTTAAGACAATTTCGTTCCCTACATTCCGCCATTCTTCATTCTTAAAGCATTGCGTATTGAATGGCGAAACACACCACCGCGCTTTTCGCTACCAGAGCGAGAAAATGAAAATATTAAATATTTCATTCCCCTAAGGGAACATGGAACCCACGGCCGTTTCGCTTATAATCACGTTAACTTACTACAGATAAAAAAGATATATTATAAAATATATATAAAAAAGGTAAGTACACATTGACTATACTAAATTTACGTTCACCCAAAAAACAAATATTTCAATCTTTTTTAAAACACACAAAATAAATATCAATTCACTGCGTTACTTTTTAAAATAAAAATCCATAAAGCTGTTATTAAATGCAACTGTTATAAAATTTAGTAGCGTCGAAACATAAATGTCAATATTGGAGAACAATGAAATGGAAGTGAAGAACAATCACGTTTAAAATAAAATAGTTATTCAGTTTCAGTTTCGGAGATATGAGAATTCTAATGAAAAATTAAGTATTTTTAATCTTCACGCTGTATCCCCCTCACAGTAGAGTAGGTAGAAGAAATCTGGGAACCTAGTGTCAAGACACTCCGTCGTTGCGTCAAATTCTTCAGGCATTGCGTGTTGAGATTCGAAATAAAAAAGTAGAAATGAAAATAGAAATAGAAATTTTGTTCTCCGAATGGGGATCGAACCCGCAATAGTTATATTTGCAGTTAGAAGCTGTATCATTGCTCTAAAATAAAATCTTACACATTCAATTCAACTAATAAAGCCAATATGTAATTGGGCAGTACTCAGTTTTCATCTTCTCTTTCATGACAAGAAAAAGCGCGGCGTTGAGTTCCGCTACGAAACGCAGAATGTCTCGAAAGCGGAGAGCCAAATATATTCATACTAACTTCTCTAAGTATGCCTACCTTGTTATATGTATTTGTTCTTTATAATTGTCAATATTTGCTAGTTCCACAGTAATTGGTAATTGGTAACGAATACACTGGGCTGATGTGCTCTATTGGACAAATTGATTCAATATCCAAACCTCTGACCCGAGGGCTAAATTCGGTTTATGAATAAATGACTTTGCTATTTTTTATGGTTTCGTTTGTCTGTCTGTCAAGACTATTTATCTCGTGATCGCGTTTAAAATAACATCTTCTATATATATATAAAAGAACATGTACCTGACTGACTGAGGTAAGACGCACGCACAGCCGTAACTGGTGTGCGTAGAAACGTGAAATTTGGACAGATGAGGATTTTCATAATCTGGACATCCACTAAGAAGGGATTTTGAAAAATTTTAACCCTATAGGGATGAAATAGGGGTTGAAAGTTTGAATAGATTTTTTTTAAATCGGATTTTTATAAAATTTGAAATTCAGACTTTTAAAAATATTTCAATGAACACGTATTTCATGGTTTTTAGAATTCACTCCGTAAGGGTACAAATAAGGGGTTGAAAGTTTATATGAAAGAATCTTTAAATCGCCACCGACTTTTATAAAAAATTAAATTCAAACGAAGATGCGCGCGCCCACTAGTCAATTATAAAATCTACGGTCCCCTTTCACATCACAGAAAACATTAAAGCTCTTAAAAAAAGCAGCTTCGAAAATATATATATGGTACTTATCCCATAAATCGACACTTATAAAATTTGTCACAAAGTTAGAAATCCTCAACTTTTGCTCAATTTCAGACAGAACTAACCTTATAAGCTATACAAAACGAAATGCCAACAATTTACTTCAAAATCCAAAGGCCACAACACTGGACGCTGTGACATGGCCGCGACAAATTCAATCAACGCGATGACAGCCATATTTCCACTCCCTGGAGGACCGTTATATTACACGTGACAGAGTTTCACGCGTGCGTGCTCTAAAGTTATTATTGTATTTTATTATAACAGTAAATGCTTATTCGTGGATGAATAATTTTATTATTATTCTATAATATATAAATAAAAACCTGGCAAGTGCGAGTCGGATTCGTCCATCGAGGCTTTAGTAACAATTTCAGGATTGTAGGTCAACGGGAAGTATAACTGTTAGAAGCAGAAAAGCTTAAATTTGTAGGCGTATGCACTCATTTTGTATGATGTGAACTTTAATTATAAGTTTCTAATAGTTTTGCTCTGTAATATAAGCATAAATTTCCTTTTTCGAATTTGCCTCTTTATTTATACTACAATTTTCATTATTTCATGGTTTTCATTATTTCACAATTTTACAATTTTCATTATTTCACCTCCTAAACTAAAAATAGTTTCATAAATATATTTAATAAGTATTCGAATAGTTCAAACGAGCAAAACCGCCCCCAGGCCCGGTAGTATAATATATACAAACATATCAAAATACTGCGACACTTTAATCATTTCAGATTGCAAATTATTACACAAATACTACAGTTTTAATTAAAATAAACTGTAAAAATTACTTCAAACTGCAACCGACTGAAAAATCAAAAAAAAATGTGAAAAATATTTCATATAACCTTCGAACGTACCCTTTATTGTCGTGTAGAAAGGGGTGGAAGCCTAAATGCCTGCCAATTTACTACTAACGAGCGCATGCCTTTAATCTCTCGGCGGACTTCAAAAAACGTAACCCAAAAATTACAGTTTGACTTTTTCTCTGATAAAAATAATTGCTGTTCCGCTACGAAGCGGACGTGGTCTAAATTGGCCAATCAGCTCGCGACATTTTTTCAAAATGGCCGATCATATAAGCGTGAAACACGCTTCTAATTGATCATTATTTGGGACGACGGCGTGGAACGCACGTGTCCGCAATTGCCTCATTTATCATAAACATGTTTTTCATTTAAATGCTTGTCCGTTTTCCATATTTTTTGGTATTCAATCTGTAACATTTTTTTAACCCTTCAGAACTATAATGTAATACAAAACCCACTAAGACTATAACGGGTGTAAAAACATATTGTTTTTAAAAGTAATGAACTTGTTAATCAATTGTAAGAAATTTTTAACAGCTTACTTTTAACAGTTAATTTGAACGTTTGCTAATAAGTATATGTATGTATATTTTTTTAAAACAATCAGAAAAAATAAATAAAAAAAATATGACTTAAGCAGCTGACTGTGCAAAATGGGTCCCATAATATTTTGTTTTTTATAACAAAATGAAATTCAAATACAAGTCAAAAGTTTTTCATTTCCATTTAGTAAATATGTTGCCCTTAACCTAGATAACTTTAATAAATTATACATAAAAAAATATAGATCTTTTTCCTCATAAGTGTATAACTAAATAACTTTAAATTCTGAGGGTACTTTTACTTTCTCAGTTATTTTCAAATATATTTTTTTCTACTTCTATTTACAAAGACAAAAGTGCTCCTTAATCATCAACACTTCAGAGATCCTAATGAATGTCTTCTTCTAATAAGTCCTCTTCGTCAGTCGGCTCGTCGGCAGATACTAGACAACTTAAACTTTTGTATATATTAGTTATTACTATTTTCGTGGATTCATAATCTAAAAAAACACTATACACAATTCAGGAGGATACACAAAAGTGCAAAGCGTTGTAAAAAATCTAACAGTGTAGAGACTACAAACGTAATATACCTGGGTCTTTTACACGTATATTGGCTTTTAGGGGTTAATCTATGTATACATTATTAGTTTTATAAATTAGTCAAATGCCGAAAGTATGGCTTAAATTAGGTATATCTAGTCCTCGATGGAAAATAGTATCTATTTCTCAACGGAGAACTTAAATGTACAAACGGTAAAAAATGTCGAATGTTTTATTTTACTTTTCTACACATATTCACGTATTTTTTTTAGCATCACGGTGTATCCCGCACAGAGCAGGATAAGCAGATGGAACCTAGTGCTGGCACTCCATTCCCATTAAAACGCTTCTGTTCTCGGCCGACTTCTCGAAGCATTGCGTGTTAAGAGGCGGAACTCAACGCCGCACTTTGCCTCGTTGCCAGAGTCAGGAAATGAAAACATTAAATTCATTTCCTCAGGTGGAAATTCAGCCCACAACATGTCGCGCTTAGGGTCGCACGCTACTGCCAATTTAACACAATTATTACTAACCCTAAAATTAAAAAAAATAAATCAGCTTCACGCTGTGAGAGGGAACCTAATGTTAAGACACTCCGTTCACCACTTTCCGCAGAGTTCTGAAGGCATTGCGTGTTGAGTAGCGGAACTCAGCGTCGTGCTTTACCTCAACACCAGAGCTAAGAAATGAAAATATAAAATTTAAATAAATATTCACTTCCTCGAGTGGGGATCGAACCCACAACCAATTTTACAGTCATACTTTGTGCCTCTGCGCCCCGACTGGTCTCTTACAAACCATAATTGTGTTAAACTCTCCCATTAATTTATTTAAAGAAAAAAACAAAACAAACGATTAAACCTCTTTTAGTTCATCACCTAAATTAGTACATCACCAATACAAAATCTATAACAAAGACGTAAAACATAGAACATTTCACACGTCGTAAACATTGCAAATCGGGGGTTGGATTCTGAAAGCGAGCAACATTTGGTTTGTGCGTAATTCCATTCCTTCTGAACCATTGCACGCTGTACGCTCGAGTTGCGAGATCAATCTATTTTCAATTTTTTCCTTCCCCACATGACGCCAAATTGGTTGTCTAACCTGATTCAGGAATGACGTGGGTGAGATTGCTGACTTCTAATTCGTGGGGTTCCAAGATAACGATCTTTGGTGATTTAAATTGTAATGTACTCAAGCGGAAAGCGGTTTCACTTTACTTCCTAATAGGAAATTCACCCCCTGACCCTGCGCCGCAACGGCCTCGTGACAGAAGTGTGGGGATCGAATCCAGAACCAGTCGCGTTTACAGTCAGTAAATGCGACTGGTTGTGGATTCGATTCCCACTCGAGGAAATGAAATGTTTATTTGAATTTATATTTGTATTTTTTCGCTCTGGTGTCGAGGCAAAGCGCAGAGTTGAGTTCCACTACTCAACACGCAATGCATCCAGAACTCGGCAAAAAGTGAGGAACTGAGTGTCTTAACACTAGATTTTATCTGCCTATCCTGCTATGCAAGAGATACAGCGTGAAGCTGATTTATGAAATTATTTTTTTTATATACATGGAAAAACACCTACATGAGACATCACAACAAACCTGGTCGGTTTCCAGGAGGCGCGGGTTCGAGTCCCGCTACGTTCAAATTGTTTAACGTTTTCTAAATAAGTATTTTTCTTTCCTAAATGTGGAATAACACTTTAAAAAAAAGTTAAAATAAAAAACATATTGAACTTACAAAACATGCTCAAAGTGATATTTATATACATATATTAGATTTACATATAGTTTTAATATTTTTTCGTTTTCATTTATTTACAAAGATCAGTCAGTGCTGATCCTTAAAAATATATAAAATAGAAATAATAATTATCCTTGCATGATCATGACCCCCTGCACGGGGTAATGATTATATTTATTTTCGTTTCCTCGCTGTGATTCCTGATCTGAAAACGCGGCGTTAAGTTCCGCTATTTAACACGCAATGGCTCACAAAAATTGGGCGGAAAATTGACGAAGTGTCTTTTTCCCGACTGCTAAGGAAGGGTTATGTTTTTCGCGCGTATCTTGTATGTATGTAATATTCTTTATTACCTCGTATCTCCAGAACCGCTGAACGGATTTACATATTTGAGGTATCATTAGATTCGTATTAGCAGCCCAAGTGTTCTTAGATAGGTGACGTTAATGAAAAATAATCATGGTGGCTGTGGTACGCTATTGGACTTAGTGAAAAAAAAAAAATCGTTTCGAATACTACAATATGGGTATCAAATTCAAGAGCTAAGAGAGAGAGAAAAAAATAAAAAAATATTTGTAAAAACAAAAACCCCGACTGCAACATAGAAAATAAACAAGCCCAATAGTTTATTAGGATTAACAGTCGGGACCTATAAGTAATTCTTCAATCAATAAAATCTTTACCAGAAACCCCGCATAATTTGAAGAGGTCCCGACTGTTAATCCTAATAAACTATTGGACTTGTTTATTTTCTTTTTAGTTTGATGCAGTCGGGGTTTTTGTTTTTACAAATATTTTTTTTAACTTTGCGTATTTGTGCTATGCATGAAAAACATGGAGTAAAAGTGTATAACAAAGGAATACTATTAAACAAGTAGCCATAGTAAACTTAGTTAAATCCACACCAAAGAGCCCAAGAAAGTCTCGATTTCTCAAGGAATGTAATGAAGAAAATAAATTCAATTGAAGCAAATTGAACGTTTCAAACAAACGACATCGCTATGACTAACGAGTTTTATCGAATAAAAATTTTCCTTTTATTACACCGAAACAAACTTTGGAAGCTCGGTTATTTAATTTTTAAGAAGTTTAATATTTTTTTAAGCTTTACGCTGTATCCCCAAGGTAGGCAGGGGGAACCTTCTGTTAAGACAGAAATCGTGCTGACTAGCGGAACATAACGCTGCGTTTTGTGTTGTTACCAAAGCTAGGAAATTAAACTAATTCATTTCGGAGAGAGAATTAATGAGAATCGAACCCACAACCGTTGCGTTTATCATTAAACCTAGTACCACTGCTCCACGATGGCCTCGAAGCTTAATATTAGGTACATTCAAGACACAGCGTGAATCTGAAAAGAAAACAAACAGAATCTGTTTCCAACTAAAACTAAATTAAAGTTACGAGAATTACATTTAACTAAACTTCTTTACTTCACAGTGTCACTGAGGAACACTATAAAAACTCGATAAAATTAACTTTCCTAGACTTCAGAAGGTCCGGTCTTTGCATAAAATATTTTATCAATAAAATAAAAATAAAGTAAGCAATAATTTGCTTACCACATGTTTTTTTTGTGTAAAAATTTCGAGAAAAATGGTATTTGCATCTTGGTTTCTTCGTAATCAAATAATGTAGCCGTTCCCTTGCGGCTTCGTCTGCTTGAACATGTTTAGTTGTTTTGTATCTATATAGGTTGTCAGCTTCACACTGTATCCCGCACACAGCACAGAAAGCAGTGGGAACGTAGTGTTAAGACACTCCGTTCCCCACTTTCTGCCGAATTCTGGGGGCATTGTGGCTATCTTTACAGATTTTATTTTATTAATATTAGCAAAGAGTACTTATGATTTATAATTATATGTCGTTCATTCTTCATTTCATTCTGTTCCTTTATAATAACGTCCAAAATACATTACTATGAACAATATGTATTTGGTATTTCGAGTAATCGCTTTGGACCTCTTCCTTTTTCCCGCAAAATCTGTTTATGAAGTCGCGTCGTGGCGTTTGTCTTATTTCAGTGAGTTGTAAACGCGTGACTGAAATAAAATCTTAAAACCCCTACTATCTTTGCTAGTATTTTTTTTATTTTTATTATTTTATTCAATTGGTCGTTGTATCCCGCATATTCTCGTAGCAAGTTAGGACAGAAAGAGAGTGGAGAGGAACACTCCATATGCAATTCTCCACTTTCCGTCTTATTTTCAAAAGCGTGCTATTGTACTGAAGTGGCATTTAAGTTTTTCATTTGTAATTTGCAGGCAGGGCTCAGCGTTGAGTTCCACCACTCAACCAGCAATGCCTGAAGAATATGTTGGGTGAGGAACGGAAGAGTTTTAATGAGTAACGAAGTGTCTCTAAATTATTTTCTCAGATTTCCTCTCCCTACTTTGCTATGTGCGGGATACAGCGTGAAGCTAAAAAAAAAAAATAAGAATAAAAATTCATAACCCACCGTCCACGTATATCGACTATAACCAGTATCTTACTCAATCTTAAAAAAAAATTGCTTCACGCTGTATCCCGTATACAACAGAGTAGGTAGAGGGAACCTAGTGTTAAGACACTCCGTTCCCCACTTTACTCAATCTTATTAGTTTTAAATCCAATTGCAACACTGTTACTTAATGGAGAAACATTATTCTCAATTTCACCACGATAGCCTGTATATAAATATTTCTTAGAAACAAATGATAAGGGATTCTCTTACAATAAGTAAGAATTATGCACATACGTGTAAAACAGTGTATGAAGTGAAATATTGTATGAAATTGTTATCTTTCTTTGTTATTTTTGTATATTTTATATAAAATCATATCAAAAGTCATTTCACTGTTTGTTCCACAGTGCAGGGTGGGTTGCAGGGTAGGAATGGGGAGAATGGGGAGAATATTTAAAATAATTTTGTGACGAGCAAAGCACGGCAGTAAGTTCCGCCGCTTAATATACAATACTTTGAAAATTGGATGAATACTAGAGAACGGAGTGTTTTGTAACAAGGTTCCCTCTGACAACCTCTACTATACGGAAAACATCGTAAAGGTACCATTAAAGGAATATTAGCGTTCCGTACTCAAAGGGTGATGCGGAACCCTATTTTTAATCCGTCCGACCATCCGTCCACCTGTCCGTCTGTCACCAGTTTGTATCTCATGAACTAATAATAGTTAAACAGTTGAATATTTTATGTCTTTTTCCGGTATAACAACAAATACTACACTAAAAATATGATTTTGTGCTCATTTTTATAGCCAATGGAACGGAACCCCTCGTGCACAAGTCCTACTCGCAATTGCCCGATTTTTATAAATCAAAATTTATATAATAATAACAAATTTTATACATATATGTATATAATAATATTTTTTTAAATAACAAAATAGATTCCACTTCCTACATTACCGCCATCCAGTCTTTGAAAATAAAATGTTTAACAAAAAAAAAAAATCCGAAACACGTCCCGTAAGACAGAAGATCGCGCGTGACACGAAACGTAAGCAGTCGAGATTCTAACAATGAGACAGTTTTTATTGCCTCATCACCGCCTTATGTCGGGGGAATGCGGAATATCCGCGTTGAATACAACCTAGCTTAAATTAAAACGTTTTGTTTCTTAAACTTTGGTTTCTTTTGTTATATTAAAAATTAAAATTAAATTGAATTTGAAATTAAATTCGGCAGAAAGTGGGGAACGGTGTGTCTTATCACTAGATTCCCCCTACCTACCCTGCTGTGTGCGGGATACAGCGTGAAGCTAAATTATTACTATTTATTTTTTAATTAAATCAACTTCAAGTTGTATCCCGCACACAGCAGGGTAGGCAGAAGGAATCTAGCGTTAAGACACTCCGTCCCCACTTTTTGCCAAATTTGGAGGTATTGCGTGTTGAGTGGCGGTACTCAACGCCGCGCTTTTGCCTCGACGCCAGAGCGAAGATATGAAAATATGAATGTAAATATTTCATTTCTTCGAGTGGGAATTGAACCCTCCACCGTTGCGACCGTCGCACCCTTGTGCCCCTGAGCCACGACGGTCTTTTGTTATATTAATTATACTTTTTATATATTTTTTTTAAAAGTGATGTAAAATTTAGAGGCCGTGGTGGCGCTGGAGAACAAACGTGCGTGATGGTTGTGGGTTTCGATTCCCACTCGAGATAAAGAAATATTTAATATTTTCATATCCTCGTTCTAGTAACAAGGCAAAGTCGGCCTTAAATTACACTTAACACGATATGCCTTAAGAATTCGATGTAAAGTTTCCCCAAGTCACACACCAAACTGAGCAAAATGAAAATAATTTATTCCATCCAATGGATATCGAACCCACAGCCGTCGCGCTTTCAGTAGAATACTTGTAGCCATGCACCACGATGACCTCAATTATAAAATAACATTTCTAATAATCAAAATGAATTTATGTTAGTACCAACTACTGTATGGTTTTACTCAGAACATATATAAACTTGATACTAATTTAAACGTCTAGGGCACACTCGTACGTGAAGCGTAAAAGTTCTGTGAGCTGTAAACAACTCCCGACCATATTATGTTAGTATATAATACATTCTATTACCTAGAGGGTACAAACAAATTGGAATATAGATATATATTGATAGGCCGTCGTCGTGGGCGGAGTGTCTTAACACTAGGTTCCCTGGTAATATCGGATGAAGACCATCCTGAACAAGTACGGACATTTCTAAACACGTACTATGGCTGTAATTGCTATAATTTTTTTTCCAGCATCTCGCTGTATCCCGCACACAGCAGGGTAGGCAGAGGGCCTAGTGTTAAGACACTCCGTTCCCCACTTTCTGGCGAATTCTGGACGCATTGCGTGTTGAGTGGCAGAACTCAACGTCGCGCTTAACCTCGACACCAGAGCGAAGAAATGGAAATATAAATTTAAGTAAATATTTCATCTCCTCGAGTGGGGATCGAACCCACAACCAGTCGGTGTTAGATTTTGCGCCACTGCGCCACGATTGGCCATTATTATCATTTAATTCTTGGAAATTCTAAAACAGATAATTTGAACACGACCTCACCTTTCTTCTTTATGTTTTTTATCATGAACTAAAATCCAAAAGTGAACAACTCTTGAACATTTCCGCAAAAGTAATTTAATAAGAAATAAAAAACGTCATTATTTGTACGTCAAGTATCATACATTTTTACAAAAAAATTATAATGTTTAATCATGAGTTTCAATAATTTCTGAGAATAAGAACTCATTCAAGCGTTCTTGAATTGAAGCGTTCTCTTCCGTGTATTCAAATTTGAATATTCATTTTTAAGCTTTTTTAAAAAAGAAAATTTTAAGTGCTCAAAAATTGAAGTAGTTTTTTTTAATTTTTTTCGATAAAAAGTCAGAATAGAAATAATTTTATAAATAAAACCTATATCTCTTGGAAGGTAGATAGGACTTTATTTATTCTAAATAACCTTTACTATAGACCCCCAAGGGAATTGGTCGAATTATCAGTCACCCTGTAAACTCACTTCGTGCCAAATTCTGTAACTATTGGTTCATGGGAAAAAACCTATAGGGTTTGATTACGCGGCAAATATAGTTGATAGTTTTACAATATGCCTCTATCATAACTTAACGAATAAGCAATACCTTACCATCAGGTGACCCGAACGCTCCTTTGAATTGTCTTTTCCATTAAAAAAAACCTATACCTACGAGCTATACGAGCCAATTAAGCTATACGTTTTTATCTTATTTCAGTCATACAAGACATAAAGTCCGACCATGTTAATATACTAGCTTCCATCTGCTGCTTCGCCCAAAAGAAAATAAATAAGACTTGTATATGGTAAATCAGCTTTACGCTGTATCCCGCACACAGCAGGGTAGGCAGAGGGAACCTAGTGTTAAGACACTCCGTTCCCCACTTTCTGGAGGCATTGCATGTTGAGTGGCAGAGCTCAACGCCGCGCTTAGCCTCGACACCAGAGCGAAGAAATGGAAATATAAATTTAAGTAAATATTTCATCTCCTCCAGTGGGGATCGAACCCACAACCAGTCGGTTTTGCAGCCACATTTCGTGCCGCTACGCCACGACTGGTCTGGATTTGATTTTTATTTATTTGTATATGGTACATATACATCCTCAAAGTGTCCTTAGTATATCTAACTATACGTTAGATAGTTCATCAAAGGTCTCTAATCCTTGTCGAAATGTGGAATATTGAACACAAAAATATTTTTTCAATTCTAACCAGTAAGTTCTTAAGTTTAACTCGTTCAAACAAATAAACTCATCATCTTTCTTTTAATATAGCATATAGATTTATGTACATCTACATACACAACAAACACTTAAGATTTGTGTGAATTATTCATTATCAGACTGTAAATTATTAATATAGTTAAGTAATGATTAATAATTCAGTGAGTTAGTTTATTGGTTAACAATTTACTTTGTTAAAAGCAGGTCACAAGTTCAATTTAGATTCTTAGCAGAAATTTGTGAATTGTTATTGAGACAAGTTAGGTCACTCAGATATCCATGAATTGTACAATTTTCCAGAGATTGCGTGTTGAGTAGCGAAACTTAACGCAACGCCACGCCTTAATTCTATTTCTAAATATCATGAATTTAGTGACTGAGGCCAGTCGTGGCGCAGGGGCTCAAATTAAGCCTGCAAATCGACTGGTAGTGGGTTCGATCCCCATTCGAGGAGATGAAATATATATTTTCATTTCTTAGCTCTGGTGTCGAGGGGAAAGCGAGGCGTTGAGGTCCCCCACTCATCACGAAATGCCTTCAGAAATTGGCGGAAAGTGGGGAAAAGAGTACCTTAACACTAGGTTCCCTCTGCCTACCCTGCTGTGTGCGGGATACAGCGTGAAGCTGAAAAAAAATATCATTAATTCTTCCCACACTTAAACACAGATAAATGCATATCCCGATAAAAAAAAATCAAACGCTATTCAAACATACAGTATACATACACCATATAAAAGGATAGTACTATCAAAGAGGCAATGTGACAAATTGCTTTCACAGTGACACCCAAATACCTGTCATTCCTCGCTCACGCCAGCCGAGTTGCGGCTAGAGTGTAAATCCATACACTTTATAAAATATCCGCAAACTATTAATTTGGACCGCGGCAGATTGTTTATTACGCTGCAGTGAACAATATTACTGTGATGCTGTTTTTAATCGGTAAATTTATATTATGAACTAGTGGCTGCCCGCAGTTTTGTTTGTGTGGACCATCCATTATGGCTATGGACAGTCATGATTGATCATCAGATGTTCCAAAGGTTTTATGGAAAGTGCCCATTACGTGCCCATCTTTTGTTATGGACATATTTCATTACTTCTCTATATCATTATTCTCTATATTTCATTAGCTAGAACGTTATGGTTGCTCATGAGATGTTTCAGATCATCAATTTCTATGTGTCAATGGAAAATGCTCATCATGTTCAACAACTTTTTTTAAATCTGTTTTCATTATTTTTTATAGTTTATCTGTACTACTGTGATTGTTCATCAGATTTTCTAGATATCAATGGAAAATAATTAACACGCTCATCAACTTTACTTTACTGATGAAATAATAAAAAATGTTCAACTTTTTCATATTTCCTTTAACACTTACGTACATAAATAACGTTATCCTCTATAATATGCATGCAAAGAGCTTCGATGAAAATTTTGCAAAACTAAAAGTAATCAAATGAACTTATCGAATGTACCGGCACCAGCTCCACGATGTCGATAGGAACTTGTTTTAGTTTGGAAAAGCTATTAAAACTTAATTTGAATTTTGCACGACACCAGTTTGTAGTAGTCACTAGAAATCGAATTAGTGCGCTGGACGCTAGAAAGTTTGCCGAAACATCATTATTATATAGGACTAAAGTGTAGGTATAGTTATTAAAATTTTGATCTGTTTATGAAAATGAAGTAAGTTTTGGAATCGAGATCACACTTCGGTAAGCGTAGTACATGTAGGACATCCTCCAAATAGTTACGAT
Source organism: Heliconius erato x Heliconius himera (assembly GCA_013421005.1). Classification (NCBI taxonomy): domain Eukaryota; kingdom Metazoa; phylum Arthropoda; class Insecta; order Lepidoptera; family Nymphalidae; genus Heliconius; species Heliconius erato x Heliconius himera. The sequence continues at coordinate 8,238 of JAATLQ010038048.1, read as the reverse complement.
AGGCAAATTGGCTAGCAACTGTTATATACAAAGAGGTGAAGATCGAGTTCAGTGGCGTGCGAGAGGCCTATATTCGACAGTGGACGAAGGCTGACAGACTGATTGATGTTGATGATAATGATGGTGATGATGATATATATGCACTAATAATTATATGTATTTTTAGTGTTGATCGATGATTTTATATGAGCACTTTTAAAATATATTTTTCGATAATAATCCATATTCGTCTTCTTTCTTAAATACTTCTTTAAAAGTATTCGTAAAACTGTAACAAAAATATATTTTGACACCAATATAATTAAGTAAATTGATTTGTTATAAGATATCGTTAGCAAAACGTTTTCTTAATATTTTTTTGGTGAACCAAAAAAATATATTCTTTCAAATAGGTATCGAACCCACACCCAATTAACATCAACCAAAAAAAATTGAGTTATTAACTAAACATGATTTATTACTCCATTTTTCTGAAGATTAAAAAAATTAATTGTGGTATGAACAAAGTTAACTATATAGCAGTTCATATAGTCCTGAAGCATTCTTAATTAAAGCACTGGCACGTCAAGAATTCAACAATTCGATCGTTTGGAAGACAGCCAATAAAAACAGGCATTTCCAATAAAATTTCACTTAAACACGAAATTTTAAATTTTCACGTTACAGCGTTTGTGATGTAGAAGCGACAGGACGTGGATTTATATTTTTATTTCAACAAAATTGGACTTTATTGTATTGTGCTAAGATTGTTTTTGGTTATTCTTTGTAATATTTATATTTCTTTTAAACATAAAATGTTAGGAATTGGAAGTCACTGTCAGCGAGTAATGGTCGTTCGTGAGGAGAATGCCATTTGAATTTTGTCGATACACTTTGCCGGGTGTGTAAAGCTACTTCTTATAAACTAGACAAAGTTTTTTTCAGAAATAATGATAATAGATCATTTTACTTGTAAAAATCAGTCACATTTACTGATGATCGAGAGAACCTAGTGGAAAAATCTCCTTAGAACCGTGCTTTCAATTACACAAAATTATACTTGCTATTTGACAGAATGCAATGCCGTATTCTTCTAAAACACTATTTTTTCTTTATTATTTAGTAGTAGGCAGCAAGAACCTTGTACTAAGATACTCCATTCCCCACTTTCCTCTCAATATTCGAAATATTATTAAATATTGTTGTGTGTAAAACAGTGGTGGAAATCAACGCCACGTGAAAATAAATGACTATAAGTCACTCCCCCTGATGAGAATCGAACCCAAAACCGTCGCGCTTAATTTGCGATTATCTTCAAATTTTTGTCATAAAATTTCTAAGAACAATTGGGCCTAAAAACGTTTTTGGAGAACTAATGGAATTTTATTTAATCAAATTGTTATACGCTACTTATTCTTGTATCGTTATCAATTAATGAGAAAAGCATTTTTTTAACTTTAGCAAACTAAAAATGAAAATAGTTCATTCTCCTGAGTGAGAATCAGACCCGATATTAAACAATTATTTATATATAAAATATTTACATATTGTCCCTTCATATTAAAAAAAAAATGCAAAGTTAAGTTACGCTCAATTACAATATTTAATAAAGATAACAAATATCACGTTTCCTCGGCCTACTTAACAAAATGATTGAAAAAACACAAAAAAATATATACAAAAAAAAAAGAAACAAGAAAATCTTTATCAACCGTCCCACCGATTTCATGTAAAGATTCAAAATATATTCTGTATTTTTACACAAGGCTACCTTAATTTGCCTTTGTGAGATAGCTTACGCGTTTAGAATATTGAATACAGATTGGATTTGTAAATGATTGTTGCACGTTTTAGTTGAACTGACAAATCTTTTACTTTTTATTAAAAAATAAATGCACGTTGTGATGCTGAGGCACGAGGGTGTGAATGTAATGCAAGGGTTGTGGGTTCGATCTCCACTTTCCCACGAGGGAATGAGTTATTGTTTATTAATATTTACATTACATTACTCTACTAGAGGTCAGTCGTGGCGCAGCGGCGCAAAGTGTGACTGTAAAACTGACTGGTTGTGGGTTCGATTCCCACTCGAGGAGATGAAATATTTACTTATATTTATATTTCCATTTCTTGGCTCTGGCATCGAGGACAAGCGCGGCGTTGAGTTCTGCCACTTAACACGCAATGCCTAAAGATTTCGGCAGAAAGCGGGGAACGGAGTGTCTTAACACTAGGTTCCCTCTGCCTACCCTGCTGTGTGCGGGATGCAGCGTGAAGCTGAATCGAATCGAATCGTATTTTACTGTGGCACTAAGGTAAAATTTATACTAAGTTCCGTCACTCAACACGCAATGCCTCGAAAATGGCTCTTTTAACAATTTTATTAGGACAAAAGTATATAAATCTATGAAATAAAAACTAAGAAACTTAATTTGTACTTCTAATAATTGAATTATAAAAATGGAGCTATAGTTCAACTCTTAAAATTATCAATATCAGATTAATAATCCAAGCTGTTAATCAACTTTCCTATATCGATCGGGAACATCTCTTTAATATGCTCTACTGTAGTCCATCTCAAGTTCTAAGCGTTAGGCAAGTCCTACCTGACTGTACCAGTACTAGCCCAATGGACGGAGTTTAGACAGACTCAGTTCCCCACTTTCTGCTCAATTCTATCCAGAGCTTTACAATATTTTAAACCTGTAGTTAAACAAAAAAAGGTTTTTCTTAACAAATAATATAGACATAAGCCAATTATGCATTAAAGTTTTTTTTTTTACAATTACTTTTAATTTTTAAACCAAATCTATGTACATACATGTAAAATTAAAATTTTATATATAGATAAATCGAAGGGATAATCTCCAATTATATATAAAAAAAACCATTAAACAGTGCGCCTAAAAATTTCATACGAACGAATATTCTTTTCTTACGTCAAGGACGGCCTGTTGAAACTTGAAAGATGACAAATGACGTTCTCGAAAAGCATAAGGGTGGACTTTCCAAACGATAATTACAAGCTAAAGAGACCATCGTTGCATAGATTTGATATGTTAAATTGTGAACGTGATAGTGGGTTCAGTCCTAACTCAAGATAATATTTATGTTTCAAAAGCATTTCTAGTTGGGTTCCGACAAACAGCACAATATGAGATATTGGGAGAAAATTGGAGAACAAATTTTTATAATTTTAAAAATAACTTGAGGCCGGTCGTGGCGCAGCGGCACGAGGTGTGACTGCAAAACCGACTGGTTGTGGGTTCGATCCCCACTCGAGGAGATGAAATTTTTACTTAAATTTATATTTCCATTTCTTCACTCTGGTGTCGAGGTTAAGCGCGGCGTTGAGTTCTGCCACTCAACACGCAATACCTCCAGAATTCGGCAGAAAGTGGGGAACGGAGTGTCTTAACACTAGGTTCCCTCTGCCTACCCTGCTGTGTGCGGGATATAGCGTGAAGCTAATTTATTTTTATTTTATTTTTTACTTTATATAACTTTAAAAACTCATACTTAGGTACAAAACGATCACACGAAAGATTTTTTTTTGAGTTCATGCTCTATCACAGATATATAGTTAAAACAGTCCGTTCCCTATTTTCTGCTTAATTTTTGAGAAAATGCATGTTGAGTTACGCAATTCAACAACGCATTTTATCCTATTACCAGACCAAAGCAATGAAAATAATGAATTTCCACAAATAGGAATCGTACCCACAACCATCGCGATACAGTCACAACTATGAAAAAATATATAAAATTCTACGTAGCATGCGCCAGATTGCCATTTTTTACGGAGTCACATTAATGTAAGAACTGCTTTGTGTGGAGTAAAATATGATTATGACGTAAACCGTCCCTTCTATTGTCCTTTATTTGATTTTTTTCGCGCACAAAAAACCCCAATATGGTATGGGAGGGTTCCCCGAGCTGGAGGAAATTAAAAAATTCTCACAATCACGTCATTGTTATACTCATGGCTGGATTCCTTTGTAATTGCGTAATAGTTTCCGTTTGTAAAGAAAAAATATGGTGTCGACTGAATACTAGAATTAGTTATATATTTTTATGATTTAAAAATTATTTATTGTAGGTAATAAAAATGTTTCAATGTAAATTATAGAGGCCAGTGGTGGCGCAGTGGCACGAGGTGTGACTGTAAAACCGACTGGTTGTGGGTTCGCTCCCCACTCGAGGAGATGGAATATTTACTTAAATTTATATTTCCATTTCTTCGCTCTGGTGTCAAGGTTAAGCGCGGCGTTGAGATCTGCCACTCAACACGCAATGCCTCCAGAAATCGGCAGAAAGTGGGGAACGGAGTGTTTTAACACTAGATTCCCTCTGCCTACCCTGCTGTGTGCGGGATACAGCGTGAAGCTGATTTAATTAATTTTTTTTTTAAAATTATACAACCCGCAGTAGGCAATAATACACCTACAATGGGTATGTGCTAACTTGTAACATATATATTGGATATCCGATTATTGAAACTATGAAGTTCTTACATTGCTAATTGAATAGAAATAATCCAATCTATAATAATACTGTAATCAGAATTACTTCAGGCCTATCTTAGTTGTTTCCTTTTGAACACTCCACTATCCGTTTATTTCAAGACACTGCGTGAAACACAACGTGATACCTTCACGTTTCTTCTTTGATCTTTACCAGGCAGATCTAATAATCGAAACCTGTAAGCAATATCCACGGCGTATACTGATTCTCAATAAAATTATGGTGACGTCTTTACTATCTTCCTTTTACTTTTCCTAGCTGGCAACAAAATCTATGTTAAAAAAAGATTTTTCTTAGTTTATTCATCCATAAATATTAATTTTATATAAAATATCCATTACTATGAGAAAAAAATTCGGCCTCGCCTAAATATAACGAATTCCGGCACACCTGAGATTTTATTGCAAAGTTAATTAGTAATTTATTTAAGGGCCTTCAGGAGAAAGAACAATTTTAGGGGGAGGTATGATTTATTATAATTAACGAGATTAAGCTTCACCTTTCTATATGAGGCCAGTGGTGGCGCAGTGGCACGAGGTGTGACTGTAAAACCGACTGGTTGTGCGTTCGATCCCCACTCGAGGAGATGAAATATTTACTTAAATTTATATTTCCATTTCTTCGCTCTGGTGTCGAGGTTAAGCGCGGCGTTGAGTTCTGCCACTCAACACGCAATGCCTCCAGAAATCGGCAGAAAGTGGGAACGGAGTGTCTTAACACTAGGTTCCCTCTGCTTACCCTGCTGTGTGCGGGATACTGCGTGAAGTTGATTTATTTATATTAGAAACTTTTTGAACATACTATCGTTATAACGTTCATTTTAAAATAATTTTGCTTAATATGTGTCGTAACTAAATTTGCGAAGGCTATTAAGGCTTTAGATTTTGTTATTTCCATTTCCTCGCTCTCGTAATCTCTATATATAATAAGACAGTAAAAATATTTTGTCTGTGCATTTAGTAATTTCGAGTGAAATGGATAGAGGGACACGCCTTCAGATTCAGCAGAAAATAGGGATTAGAAGTACCTTTCCCATTAAGACACGGAGAGTGTCTTACCATTAGGCTTTCAGGCTCTCTCTGCATATTCTATATGCGGAATACAGTGTGAAGCTAAAAGAAATCTAAGTTTAAAATATTTTACACATCACTCATAAAATCTACTTTTTACCATATTATTTTCCACATTCAATACTTACTTACGACAACAATAATGTTAACTTTAAACTCATAATTATTCTAAGAGATTTGAACAACCGTCCTTGATAAGACCATCCTCAAGGGGGGGCTGGACCAAAAATTCGTATGTGCTTAAAGGCCACGAATCCTAAGATGACAGCGCTTACACAGAATAACTAATTTCAATTTGTTTTGTTTAGAGGAGTATATTTTACATGAATAAATTAAAAATGAAACGGTCGATTTTTTATGTATCTAATTAATTTGTGTTTATTGAGAAATTTCACATTTGACTCGAGAATGATTTTACTTGAATTATATTAGAATTTTCGTTCTGAACACCAACGACGAACAGCACCGATATCTATCATTGAGATCCATCACTCAACACGCAGTGTATTGACACTTGGACAGAATTGGAGATAGGGTGAGTCTTAATACTAGGTTTCATTAGTCTACCCTACCCTACCTAACCTACCCTACTCTACTTTACTTCTACTCTACGGGTATACCCTTAAATAAATTTAGCAACAATGTGAAACAGAACAATTTAGATACTTGGCAGCGGAACTAGTGGCAACTTCGAAGACGTAACTCCTGCAAGTATCAAGTTGGCTAAATTATTCCATGTACGTTACGTTAAGTCAAATATGGTACTGAGAATACTAGTCTGCTCCTCAAACTGGAACGGTCTTGCCAACCAGTAATTTGCAGTTAAATAGATAAAGGCAGTGCTAAAATATCGATCAAAATATTTTTAAGTAAGGAACATAAGGGTTTCAGTAAAATAGAGTATAAGGGTACTTGATAGTTTCCAAATGTTTATATTATTTAAAAACTACTCTTATGCTCTTAAAGTGATCAAATAAAAGTAGTATGCCACTGCCGTCTATTGAAAGCATATGGGAGACATCTGTATAATATTCCTGTATTATTTGTATTTTTGTACTATCGAAGTAACATTTAGGTCACTAAAATTAAATATCTTATTAAGATACTAGCAATCCTCTCGCGGCTTCGCCCGCTTGTACTACACAATCTGAATATCGGAAAGAAGAATTATCTGATTTACTTTTGTGTTGTAGAGATTAAAAATAATATTTATACATTCTAAAAGTAAAGTTTGAGCCAATTCAACAAACAGTTATTTTATAGCAAATTTGTAGAACAAAATACTTTATAATGATATCTTTTTTTTATTTATGAACCGATTGAAATAAAACAGTTTACCAAAATACAAAGTCAGGGAAGTTTACCAACATACAACAATTAAAACTGCATTTAAGTCGGTTAAGCCATTTCTGACATAAGACAAAAACTTTAAAAATCAATGCTAACATCAATTTTCTTATATGTCTTCCATGTACGGACAGCCATAGCTATTTTTTTATTATATTAATAGATAAATAGACAAGCATCTGGATGCATTTGACTAAATTAAGCAGAGAACTAGAATACCATATAATTTTATGCTACGATTTAGCCCGAACAAACATATAATGCAATTAATATTGTACATACCATTCCAATAGAATATATATATAAATATCAACCGAATAATTCCACTGAATGTCAATTTATATATTAAAAAAAATAAAACCAATATAACTTATAAACAATTTATTCTACTTTTTTTCCACTTCATTTTTGAGTAATTGGTAAACAAAAGAGAAATCTTTCTGTCCGTAGCCGCGAGATTGGACGATGCGGTACAACTGTGTAGCGACAGCGCCGAGGGGGATCGGGGATCGTATTCCAAGAGCCATATTGCTAGCTAGCTCCAAGTCCTGTGAAAAAAAATATACTTAAGTTTATAATATGTATGTAACTCGATTGTAGAGGCCATCGTCGATAAAGGTGATAGTTGAAGGTTCGATTACAATTTGAGAAATAAATTGTTTTCATTACACGATCCTCTAAAGATGAAGGGCTTAGATAATAAAGGATTAGTTTCACGTTGGGCTAAAAGCCAATAAGGGCTTATATAAATAAAATTAAAAAAAATAAAAACTGACAATATATTAACAATATATTGTAAAGACTACTACTGTTATTACTAAATGTATTAAAATGTAATAAAGCTGATTAAATATATGTTGTTTTTTTTATTTTTACATAACTTCTACTGTTTAGGAAGCAGAGAAAACCTAGAAGAAAGACTCATTCCCTCCGATAACTCCCTGTTTCACAGGTGACGTAATCCAACGCCGGGATCTTTTACTAAGACGGCCTTTACCTTACCATTATACAGCCATTTAGAGTTAAAAAATATAAATACACACATAACAATACAAAACAGCCTATACATACATTCCAAGAGAGAAAAAGCATTCATTATACTAAAACCGTCGTTTAAGTCAAATTGTAGCTTCATTATGGCGTCGCTATCATTTGTCATTCAAATCTTTTGTCGCACAGACGCCTATTCACAGTAACAGTAACAGAACATACCTCTGGATATACGAGTATGTTCTTTGTATCAAAGTAGAAGCTACTGCTTCAAGACAACCATTAATATTGGTGTAGGATCTTTTTTTAATTTACTATCTTCTCTTCTTTA